>CM035130.1:125038934-125341434 GCA_020205605.1 Panax ginseng | reverse complement strand
TGAATGAATATGCAAGTATGCTTGCATTAAAAAAAGCTGTAAAGTCCTCTGATAGATTATAGAAACATATATACAAGGACTTAGAATGAATTGATCAAATATGTTAGGTTGATCCTACATAAGCAAAACAACTTTGTAAAGTCCTTAAAAAGAAATGATGTACAAGGACTATAAATATAGAAAGATCAAGCATGTTAGATTGATCTTATGATGTAATAGATAGGCTTGTCTGATCATCGAGCACTGCACCAAAAATTGTAGTCTGCCAGGAGAGTCAAGGAAAACTCGAGAGCTATCGAGGCAGAATCGTAGTCTGCAAGATAGTAGATCTCGGAGTTCGTAGACTGCCAGGAGAGACGAGAAAAGATCGTAGTGTGTTGAGGAGAACTTTCTTGGAGTCGTAGTCTGCTGAGGAAGTCATGTTCAGAATCATAGAGACAGCCTGCCTACGAGCCGACCGAGCATCTACTAAAGCTAAGTCTAGAATCGTAGACCACACTTAGAGTCGTAGAGTCTATTGATCTTATCAGAGGCAAAGATCGTAGTCGAACAAGATCAGATGAAGACAACAAGCACAACGACAGAAATCGTAGAGTGTCAAGATCTGATCTCGAAATCGTAGTGTCTACATAGCCGAAGCTAGATCGTAGAGTGTAGAACTGAGACTTCAACAGATGTGCTCACAATGCCAAGTCAGAATCATAGAGCAAATACGATTCTCAACAAATGAGCACTCCCAGAATTTCCAAAGGAATGAAGCCTCTGGTCTAAGCTGCAAAGATACATCCCACCTGAAGGAAACCAGAGAGCACTCAACGAATGGCATACAAGCTAACGAAAGATCTAAGCACCAACCCAATCAATATCAAGATTGTGTTATGAAGCCATTCGAGATGAAGTCTTCCACAAGGTGATCAGAAGAAGACTTCAGTAACTGATTAAGGAAAGTCAAAAAGTGCAGTAGTTGTCAAGAAGACAGAAGATGGCGATCTTGGAAGCAACCAAGATCGTAGTGTTTTCCACACAAAGAAGGAACTGATGAAGTGTACACAGATATACTGGTCAACCTATGAAGAACAAGGCTAAAGTGATTAAGCATTGGGTCAGTCCATTCATGATAAGTGAACGGGAGATCACAAGGAGAAAGCGAGCTGGACACGCCACAAATCTGAAGTGTCTTGCTATTCAGAAGGGACCAGAACAAGGAGTCAAACCATCAGTATCTGAGAACAGTCGAAGCAAACAGAAGTGTTAAAGCACTGCACAATAGAAGGAAGAGGTGTTCTACATTAAAGATCTAAGGAACACCTTTCAAAAGATCGTAGTGTTATCTCTACATGTCAATGAGCAATAGTCAACAAGACACTACGATCAGGTCCAAGAAATCAAGCATCAGAATCATAGAGTTTAGTCATCCGAAGATTAAAGCATTGGCAACGGTTCAATCTGAAGGCTGGTATTCGCAAAAGAGCTTATTGAGAGCATTGATGCAAAAGTACAACCTCTAATCGAGAAATCAGAAGGAGGAAATAAAGTCATCGACCTGCCCGAGACATCAGAGTAACATCTCTGATGTGGTAGGTGAAACAGTAGACCGCAGTGTTAGAAAGTCAAAAAAAGTTGACATGTCACATCTACAGTCTACACCAAACAACTCGAGATCTGTGAAGCAATTTGAATAGCTTTCAACGGCTACTTTCCAATTGGAAGATTGGCAAGGAGTATAAATCAGAATGAGCCTCAAAGATCAATAGTGCTGATGATTGAAAAGTTGTAGAATCGTTGAGTTATTGGAATGCTATTGTTGACTCTACGAGTTCCACCAGAGGTTAACAAAGCAAGTCTTAGTAACAGTGAGACTATATAGGTGGAAGTGAAGCAGCTTTGAAGAAGGACTTAAACAAACTAGAGCTTCACTCAACAAATATGAGAATGTCACTGAAGATGGAAGCTAAGCTAAGAGCCGAGAAGGCCAAGAAGATAGCATTCAGAAAAGTGGCAAAGTATAAAAAAGATCAAGAGAGCCACTCTACAGATCACTATGAACCAAAAGCTGAAAAAGAACAGAAGCAGAATCATGTCTACAAAACATTCAAGAAGGGTTCAGGGTTTTCTAAGAGCCAGACGAAGTCTACCAAAAGCTCAGAGACTTAGCAAATCCAGATGGTGATGGTGCATAGCTGACATCAAATGAAGATGAGCATAAAAGAGCAAAGATTAGCTGCACCAAAGAAGATGTAGTCCAGACTCTAAGCAGAATGCCAAGAGGACTACGCCAAGCTTCTAAGTACATAAGATGTTCAAGCTTAAAGATATCTTAGCAGCTCAGCACCACCAATAACAACATCAACAACAACAAGAAGCCAGGGCCTGAGGGGTCCTTGTCCGGAGGGACTAAAAAAAAGTTCCAAGCCTACTGGGCTTGAAGAGTTCCTAGGGAACTAGAGGAATTCCAAGGCTGATGGCCTTGAAGAGTTCTTAGAGAACTGAAGTCCCAAGGCTGCTGGCCTTGAAGGAATCTTAGTGATTCAGGGTGCTGCCTTTTACTTTATGTCATTAACTTTATGTATATTAACTGCTATGAATGTTTTAACTGCTTACCACTGAACTAACTCTATGAACAATGTATGTATGATTATGAATATATCATTGAAGGGGATCTTTTCCTTATTTCGCTGTGCTTGATAAGATTCTTATGTTTATCATATGCTAATTCATTAGCAATATAAAATGAACCAGAAAAGTATTTGAAATTAAAAAGGATCTATTCAACCCCCCCCCCCCCCTTCTAGATCTATTGTGCCTACTGGGAACTAACAATTGGTATCAGAGCAGGTTCTCATGCTATATTCAAAAGCTAATCACTTTGAGTTTAATCCTAGGCACAAACATTGTTCTAAACTTAGTTTAGTAGTAAGTCACTTGTTATATGCAGATGAGCTCACACGTTGGAAATATTGTGTACATGTAAATGTGTATATACACCTGAAGCTGCTCAGACTGGTCCATGTTTTTGATTGCCATATCAACAAGACCAATCCTTGCTCGCGGTCAATCTTGTAGTCTGAAGACCAGGTTAGAAAGCTCAAAAGACATCAATAGAAAAGAGTCAAACATCCAACAGCCTGAAAAGATGAAAAGGCCTCACAAGATAAGAAATGTTTATCCAAAGAAGAAAGAAGAAATTCTCAAACATGTATCTGGCCAACCAGCAGCTGGATATAAACCTTGTAAACTCAAAGATGTCAAAGAACAAAAGATGTTGATATTCTCTTAGCTTGCATCTTCAAGACCACGACTGATTGATTGAAAGTCAACTGGAGCAACTAGCTGTCAGGAGCAAATGAGAAACTATGGACATCAATGCATAAACTCAGTATATCTAAGATAAATGACTGTTAAGAAACTGACAGTAAAAAGGTACGGTTCCTCACTAATATAAATATGTACATCATAATTGCACCCCCTTATAAACTATAACAGTATTCTTTCAAAGAATCATAATCTACCTAAAAAGGTGAAGAGAGAAAGTACACTGAGGGTGGAAACTCAAATGCCTATAAACTTTCTCTCCATCCAAGTTTTAGGTTGAATATGACATCGTGAAAGAAATCTGAAATGGGTCATAAGAGCATCATAGGTTAAATTAATTTTATGTGAAGTAATCTTTATTGATGGGTTAATATGTATATACAACCTATGGTCTAAGTGTTTAATAACACACAAAGTATGATCAGTTCTACAAGAGTATCTTGAAGATACATAGAAACTGATCAGTTCTACAAGAGTATCTTGAAGATTCTTACTCTGTGAACATTTAAACCCTGTGAACATAACCTAGCAAATGATGAAACCATCAAAGAAAAAGAGTGTTTTATTAAAATAGCAAATCTTACACACACTCACTATCATGCATCTCAAAATGTATTATCTAAATTAGTTGCATGCATGAATATGACTGGTGGTGATCAATGTGATGATTATCCAAATATATGAGGAACAGGGGTTTAGAAAACTAACCTAGAAGGACCCATCTAACCATGGGTACCAAAAAATAGAAATTTATAACCTGCAGGTACTTGGTCCATCTGGCCATACTAAGGAATGTTGAAGCAAAAGACTTCAGTCAAGAAGATTCAATCAGCAGAAGGCTTAGGACTGTTCAGAAATAATTCTAATAAAACTCATATATGTCAAAGCATGTCCTTAAAGACCTGCTGAGCTAATCTAAATGAAGCTCACATAGCTGTTGATCTTTATATGAAAGCAGGCCATTCATCCAAAGATGAAAAAGGATCTTAGATGCTCAAGCATGCAAAGCTTGTCCTCAAAGAAGTGCACCAGAGGATCATCGAGCATTAAACATGAGGAACTTATTAAGAGAGCAGAACTCCACCAATACAAACTGTAAAAGAAGACTACGTTCGTAGTGCTGTCAAATGATCATAGAATGATCAGTACTGGAGATATCAATGTCTACAATGTAAACAGATTTAATTGTCAGAAATGATTACAGTCAGAAAGAAACATGCAAGGATACCTCCTAACGCACATGAAAAAAGGGGAAATTACACCTCACTGAGAAGACAGTATAAACATGGGGAAGCAGTGATCTGTTAAGGAACAACAACATTGAGATATACTATAAAGAAATGTACCAGCTATAGAGTCCCAAAACTTTGTGGCTGATGAACCAAATGAAGATCCATAGTCAGTAGGAACGTCTCAAAACGTACTACTGATAACCTATCAGCCACCCAACTCAAAATCATGGAGTGCCTACGATCAAACATCTGATCGTAGTGTAAGAGCAGGAGGACACCACGATTACAGCAAATACAATTGTCTAAAGTTGGTAGAGGACCTCCCCATCAGAAAAGTTCAAATAAGATATCAGTGCAAATTACTTCTAAAGTACTTCATCTGGAAAGTGCCTCAGGGACAAACCTGACCCTTAGCTCACTCTAAGAGGTTGGCCCTTCCTGAGCTACCTTAACCCAGAAGGATTGTTTGATCAAGTTCATCTCAAGGACCACGACAGTCAACGATCGTAGAGTAGAGTTTGAAGAGAACTCAACGATCGTGATGTAACTTCTATAATCGTAGTGCAACCTCAGCGATCGTAGAAACAGACTCGACGATCGCAGTCTTACAAGAGGCTACTCTAACTCACGAGGAGCTTGAAAGAACGGGACAATTGCTCAACCATTCAAATTATGAGAGAGATAAGTTCGAATACAGTTTGGAAAGATATCATGCAAACGCATCTCAGAACTTAAGTGCCCAAACTAGCTTGGGGTACATCAGTGATCAAGCTATGCAGTTTCAAGATGAGGATTAATGTCAAAACCATCCACTGCAGCATCTCTCAAAAGTTGATCGTTGAGTCAACAAAGGAAAACGTAGAGTCCATAGCTGCCTTACCATGCTACTCTCCGAACCAAGATGATCAATGATCAATCCATGTCATTGACGACTATTTGTTTTAAAAAAAAGGGAAAAGGGACATTAAACAAAAGAGTTAATGGGGGAGTTATAGCTCATTATTGGGCATCGTGCAACCAATGGCTAGTTGACACATCACATTGTTTGAAGGGATAGAAGAAACTGCCATAAAGATAAATTCAAAATCTGCAAACGGTTATTAGAAACTATCGAACCTCTTTCCCTCTCTTTTTCAAACCCTAAAAGCCTCTTCACATACTAAATCCATTAACCCTCCAAATCCTTGCCCAAATCACATTCAACTATCTCTCATAAGACTCCCTAAAACAAATACCCATATTCTTCGAACTCCTCAAATGGCAGATTGGCGAGTAATCACTGGCATTCAGCTCGGAACTAAGACGTTTGAAAAATCCGAGAAGAAGTTCAGGGATATTCTTGAACTTGTGAAGAAGGCTGGATTCTCAGAATAACTTGAGGCAAACACACGAATATATGGTGACCTGGTAAAAGAATTTCACTCAAACGCAACCATAAATTCTGGAATCCTCTCCACCAAGGTTAAGGGTCAGATTCTGAAGCTAAATTCTTCTAACATCAATCAATGCTTAGGCCTTCCTGACCGAGATCTAAAAAGCCTGGAAGAGATCGACACTAAAAAAGCTAGGAAGATTATGTAGTACAAAAGAAACCCTAGTCTGAAGGACATGAAGAAAAAGGAGTTTTTTGAAGAATTCGAGTTCCTTGCTAAAATTGTGGGTAAATGTATCTTATGCAAAGACACTGCACATGATACTGTGATTGACCAACAGCTGAAGATCATGCCTGCTATAGTCCTGAAGGAACACATCAACTTTAGAGCTATCCTGCTTGATCATATGTCTAAGTGGCTGGATAAGGAAGAAAAGAAAAGGTTAACTGAAAAACCACTCATAAAGGTTTTTCATGGAAGGTTCTTAAGTATCATCTTGAAGAAAAAGTTGAAGATTAAAATTAAGGATGATGAGGGCGAAATTCTTAATGTTCATAAAGTAATGTCTCCGCAGTTGTTTATAAACTGGAAGAAAAATCCCAAGGAGAACAAGAGGCTAATAGCAACTAGGAGCAGCAACAAGGTCTCTGTCAAGAAAAGGAAGGCACAAGAAGTGGAAAACTCTCAATCTGATGACTCTGCATCAGTTGCTGCCACACCGGCAAAGAAGAAGTCTAAGAATGTGAAGAATAAAGAGGCTTCGTCAAGTCATGTCTCCACTGACAAGAGGAAACAAGGAGTAGAAGAAAAACCAACATCAACTGCTGAAACCCCAAAAAGAAGAAGGAGTAACAGACTACTCCAAGAGTCACCCAAGAAGAAAGAAAAAATGATGATGAAATCAGTTCCAGTTCCCCAAGAAAGTCCATCCAACAAAGAAGAACATGTAGAGTCTGAAGATGGGAAGGGAACTGAAAGTTCTACTATTGAACCCTCAAAAAGCAAGTTCAGAAAAGAGGAGGAAGTTGAATCTATGAAAGGAAGAGCCAAATCAGATGGTAAAGAAAAAGAATGTGCAAGCCCTATGGCTAACTCTCAGAGCATCCACTCTGATGATGAAGAAAGGTTGCAAATTGACACAACAACATCTCCTACTGCAAATGCTCTAACAAACTCAAAAGATGTCGAGTCTGAAGAAGAAGAACATGCCCTCATCACATCGAACATCAAGCAAATGCATACGATGATCTGAAGCTTTGGATTACGAAGAAGAAGAAGAGTCTGAAAACTCCTATAGCTGAACCTCCAAGGAGAAGAAAGAGCAACAGACTACTTGACAGGGCTGTTCTAAAGAAGAAAGGAGAATCCTCTACTGCAGTCATCGAATTAAGCGATGATGAATCTGAATCACAGGAAAAAAGTGCTGAAGATGGGACCAGTAATGAAGAAGATGAATCCAAGGAAGATCTTGCTGAAGAAGGTTCTGGAAATGAAATACAGCAAGAAGGATTCACTGATGGATCCGATCAAAATGTTTCAGGCTCAGAAAGAGAGGAAATGGAGAAAGATTCTGATTCTGTACATCAGGAATCAAAGGAACTAGAAGACCATCCTATCAGTTCTCCAGCTAGGATTAACAGGAAAATAGCATAGGAAGTCTAGAATGAACCACCAGAAATAATTCCAAAAATTCCAAACCAAGAACTGGTGGCTCAGAACTTCCCAAGGGTGAAGAGTTATGCAACAATGATGATCAAAGACCAGCCTCACTATAAAGTCTACAGACATGCTGGAAACCACTATATTCCTTATGATCGTTGAGTGGACTCTGATGGAAGAAGGAGCATGGCCAAGGAGATGATGGTAGAATCTGTTCACTCTACCAAAGATGTTGATCAAGTCCAAAATGAGAAGCCTCCATCTGCTCAAGCATCGTTGCCCGACATTCCTTCATCCTCCAATAACGACTGGTACTCAACAATTTTTTAGATTCTCAATACTTTCAAAAATCTGTCCAAGGATGAAAATCGTAGAGTCCAATCTATTGTTCAACAAGAGGCTGCCCAACCAGATAACAAAATTCCCACATAGCTGGAGTTACTAAAGAATTTTGATGAGTTGGTCAAGATTATGTCTATCATCACTGAAGAGGCAAAGATGTTGATAGAAGAAAGAGATAATGCGGTACAGGATAGACTCCACGCCGCTATGTCTGATATATCTCTCAAAATCAAAGAAAGAGATCAAATCTATCTGAAGACTATAAATGATTAGAAGGCAGATGCACTACGAGCTCAGAAAGTAAATGAAGAGCAACTACAAGCCCTTTCTGACAAGATTGACAACATGAATCAGTCTTTCTCTACGCAACTTGAGCTAAGTCAACAAGAACTCAAGTTTGAAGTTGCTAACTCCTCCTATCTGATGGAGCAGCTTATGTCCAAAATGGACCAGCTCTCCCAAGTGATTAATGACAAAAAGGGGGAGAAAAAGAGGGATAAAAAGAGGTAGAGTAAGAGGCACTCAAGAAAGGGCAAGAAGAGCAGAAGGAAAGATAAGAAGAAGGCAACACAAGAAGAAGCTGAGTCATCATCTAAGGGGGAGCCAAAGGATGATGAGCCAGAGGCTGAGGGGGAGCCAAAACTAGAAGAAGATGGGAAGATAAAAGAAATAAAGTCAACATCCCAGGGGGAGCAGGAGCAAACAAATCAAACAAATGAATAGCTGATCAACAGACATCTTGGAAACATACATGGAGCCAAAGAGGTACATCTCTAACTAGTTAGGTATGTTCTAGATCCAGGATGTAAAATGTCATAGTGTATTAAATTCCACATCATTATAAATGACATTCATAATTATCTGTTTTAGAAATACAATTGCTCACTGTATATAAGATTCATTCATAACATTCATATGCACTTATTGTTTTTGTCATAATCAAATAGGGGGAGATTGTTAGGAATAAGCATGTGAATGATATTCCTATTTACATATGATTTGATTATGATATATATATGAATGAATATGAAAGTATGCCTGCATTAAGAAAAGATGTAAAGTCCTCTGATAGATTATAGAAACATATGTATAAGGACTTAGAATGAATTGATCAAATATGTTAGGTTGATCCTACATAAGCAAAACAACTTTGTAAAGTCCTTAAAAAGAAATGATGTACACGGACTATAAATATAGAAAGATCAAGCATAAATATAATCTTTTGAAAAGATTATGACTAGTTCTCCTAGGCTATGTTTGTTTGCTATGATTATACTTGTGAGATGACTATTAATCCCAATTGTCTTGTTTGTTTTCAAATTTAGACTTGGGACTATTAGTTTCGGAATTATAAAATGACTTAATAGTATTGTTATTATAATTATAATCCTAGGATTATAATTCTAGGATTAATAATCTTGGGATTATAATCTTCTTGCAAACAAACATAGCTCTAGCTTATATAAAATGACAAATAATTTAGGAAAAATAAAATCATCTAAAATGACGTATATTATGGGATGAGAAGAGTACTTGATTGCATGCTTTTAGTTTTTACAACCAAGGTTGAAGATTTTATAGGACATATCATGCTTTTAGTTTTTGCAACCAAGGTTGAAGATTTTATAGGAAAAATTGATATTTTTACATGAAAAAAAATGATATTTTTCACATGAGTCTTTCACATGAATGTTGATCATACTCTATATTTTGTCAAAAACACAGAACATTGGTTTTGTATATATATATATGCATACATACCAATCCTTTAGCAAGAGTTAATCCACTTAAGCTTCATAGGATTTAGATTAACTTACGACATACTTCAAACTTCTTTCAAGATGCTCTCTTTAACCTGAACTTGAGTGAAGAGAAAGTTTGTTGACAATTAAGTTTCCAACCTTAGTGTACTTTCTCTCTTCCCCTTTATAGGAAGAGTATGGTCTCTTGATAGAATATTGTTGTAGTACATAAGGCGATGCAAGGTAATGTACATGTAAGTATCAATGAGGAACCGTACCTTTACACTGTCAGTTTCTTGACAGTCATTTGTATTGCTATAATGATGTTAGGCATTGATGTGCAAATTGTTATATTCATTGCTGACAGCTTGTTGCTCCATTTGAACTTGTTAGGAATAAGCATGTGAATGATATTCCTATTTACATATAATTTGATTATAATATATATATATATATATATATATATATATATATATATATATATATATATATATGAATGAATATGCAAGTATGCTTGCATTAAGAAAAGTCAGAAAGTCCTCCGATAGATTATAGAAACATATATACAAGGACTTAGAATGAATTGATCAAATATGTTAGGTTGATCCTACATAAGCAAAACAACTTTGTAAAGTCCTTAAAAAGAAATGATGTACAAGGACTATAAATATAGAAAGATCAAGCATGTTAGATTGATCTTATGATGTAATAGATAGGCTTGTCTGATCATCGAAACCTTCGCACCAAAAATCGTAGTCTGCCAGGAGAGTCAAGGAAAACTCGAGAGCTATCGAGGCAGAATCGTAGTCTGCAAGATAGTAGATCTCGGAGTTCGTAGACTGCCAGGAGAGACGAGAAAAGATCGTAGTGTGTTGAGGAGAACTTTCTTGGAGTCGTAGTCTGCTGAGGAAGTCATGTTCAGAATCATAGAGACAGCCTGCCTACGAGCCGACCGAGCATCTACTAAAGCTAAGTCTAGAATCGTAGACCACACTTAGAGTCGTAGAGTCTATTGATCTTATCAGAGGCAAAGATCGTAGTCGAACAAGATCAGATGAAGACAACAAGCACAACGACAGAAATCGTAGAGTGTCAAGATCTGATCTCGAAATCGTAGTGTCTACATAGCCGAAGCTAGATCGTAGAGTGTAGAACTGAGACTTCAACAGATGTGCTCACAATGCCAAGTCAGAATCATAGAGCAAATACGATTCTCAACAAATGAGCACTCCCAGAATTTCCAAAGGAATGAAGCCTCTGGTCTAAGCTGCAAAGATACATCCCACCTGAAGGAAACCAGAGAGCACTCAACGAATGGCATGCAAGCTAACGAAAGATCTAAGCACCAACCCAATCAGCATCAAGATTGTTTTATGAAGCCATTCGAGATGAAGTCTTCCACAAGGTGATCAGAAGAAGACTTCAGTAACTGATTAAGGAAAGTCAGAAAGTGCAGTAGTTGTCAAGAAGACAAAAGACGATGTGTATGGATTCGGTAGAGAAACGCACGGCGAAATATAAAACTTTATAAAGCAATTTCCGCAACCCAACACAGGATCCATTCGAAACAAATTTAATTCAGTGGTTTAGAATTTATACCGATAATAGAAAACTCTGAAATCCCTTCGAATCTCCAACGTAATCCAAAAGAACTACGCCTCTACGGTATCCACACGAACGCACGTGAATCGTCACACGATTCTCTAATAAAGGGAGCTGCGGTACTAGCCACCAAAAGGAATGGATTTTCTGTTTTTCTCTAGTCTCTCCCTAAGAGCGGCTAGGGTTTTATTTTTGATTAACTTTCCAAAGACGCTGATATATCATATATATAGCAATAAATCAGAATTAATCAAAACCCTAATCTAATTAAAATAAAATTTGAATTTATATATATATATATATATATATATTATATCTTAATTAAGTCTTACTTAATTAATATATATACATATACAAATCTTCCTTTTAATTTAAATTCGTGATTTAAATACTATCAATCATATTGATATATTTAAATCCTTACAATTTAAATTAACCCTTTTAATAACGTTCTATGTGTGTGACCCTATAGGTTATTATTACGTTGGCAATAATCTTAAAATCATATTATAAAATTATAAACAGTGAGCGGCATCTAGTAATGCATCACTACTACCTAAGTAATAATAAGATCGATAATTCAATGCAACCTTTTTCGTGACCAATGTTTTAATGTAATTTAATCCTTTAACCTTAATATCCTAAATTAAACTCGAGTCATAGAATGTGTCATACTCTTCATAATTTAATCTCAATTTTCTTAATCAATGAGTAGACTATATGAAATAAATCACTATTTGAGCATGGACATGCATTTTATAGTCCTACTCAATCAAGAGGCCTATGGATATCATCCCTAATATATAGGAGGGTTAAATTCCATCTAGATCACTCATATTCCTCACACGATTCATGATGTACCCAATAATCACCTTTATAGTCCACCCTATTAAAGGTGACATTTGATGATATCAAAGTACATAAATTCCCGTGTAGTAATATAGTGATTTCAGGTCAGAGGACCATTACATCATTGTCACTATGAGAATTGCTAATGACACTTCGCATAATGCTCCACAGAGAATTCTCATGGTGGGTCTGTCCAGTACATCGTTCTCTAACATGTACCTATGCATTGACTTAATATCTCATATATTTATGACCAATCAGATTTGGTCATCAGTCAATCCACGTACTAGTCTCAATGCATCATTGTTGTCCCATCAACAATGATACTTGACTAGGGACATTTAAGAACAATGATACTAATTGTAATTATATAATCTCATGTTCAAGTCACATACTTGAAACTATATAATTTGTATCACTATTCTAAGGAATTTTATTATGTTAACAATTATATTACGCAGTAAATAAAACCATAATAAAATCATTTATTTATTCAATCAAATATAATATCAAAATGTTAAGCAATTATATCAAATAATTGGCCTCTAGGGCACAAACTCTAACACGATGATCTTGGAAGCAACCAAGATCGTAGTGTTTGTCACACAAAGAAGGAACTGATGAAGTGTATACAGAGATACTGGTCAACCTCTGAAGAACAAGGCTAAAGTGATTAAGCATTGGGTCAGTCCATTGATGATAAGTGAACGGGAGATCACAAGGAGAAAGCGAGCTGGACACGCCACAAATCTGAAGTGTCTTGCTATTTAGAAGGGACCAGAATAAGGAGTCAAACCATCAGTATCTAAGAACAATCGAAGCAAACAGAAGTGTTGAAGCACTACACAATAGAAGGAAGAGGTGTTCTACACTGAAGATCTAAGGAACACCCTTCAAAAGATCGTAGTGTTATCTCTACATGTCAATGAGCAATAGTCAACAAGACACTACGATCAAGTCCAAGAAAGAAAGCATCAGAATCGTAGAGTTCGGTCATCCAAATATTGAAGCATTGGCAACGGTTCAATCTGAAGGCTGGTATTCGGACAAGAGCTTATTGAGAGCATTGATGCAAAAGGACAACCTCTGATCAAGAAATCAGAAGGAGGAAATAAAGTCATCGACCTGTCTGAGACATCAGAGTAACATCTCTGATGTGGTAGCTGAAACAGTAGACTGAAGTGTCAGAAAGTCAGAAAAAGTTGACATATCACATCTGCAGTGTACACCAAACAACTCGAGATCTGTGAAGCAATTTGAATAGATTTCAACGACTACTTTCCAATGGGAAGATTGGTAGGGAGTATAAATCAGAATGAGCCTCAAAGATCAATAGTGCTGATGATTGAAAAGTTGCAGAATCATTGAGTTATTGGAATGCTATTGTTGACTCTATGAGTTCCACCAGAGGTTAACAAAACAAGTCTCAATGACAGTGAGACTAAATAGGTGGAAGTGAAGCAGCTTTAAAGAAGGACTTAAGCAGACTAGAGCTTCACTTAACAAAGATGAGAATGCCACTAAAGATTTTAGCTAAGCTAAGAGCCGAGAAGGCCAAAAAGATAGCATTCAAAAAAGTGGCAGAGTAGTAGAAGATCAAGAGAGCCACTCTACAAATCGCCATGAACCAAAAGCTAAAAAAGAACAGAAGTAGAATCATGTCTGCAAAACATTTAAGAAGAGTTCAGGGTTTGCTAAGTGACAGACGAAGTCTACCAAAAGCTCAAAGACTTAGCAAATCCAGATGGTGATGGTGCATAGCTGACATCAAATGAAGATGAGCACAAAAGAGCAAAGATCAGCTGCACCAAAGAAGATGTAGTCCAGACTCTAAGAAGAATGCCAAGAGGACTATGCCAAGCTGCTAAGTACATAAGATGTTCAAGCTTAAAGACATCTTAGCAGCTCAGCACCAACAACAACAACATCAATAACAACAAGAAGCCAGGGCCTGAGGGGTCCTTGTCCGGTGGGACTAAAAAAAAGTTCCAAGCCTGCTGGGCTTGAAGAGTTCCTATGGAACTAGAGGAGTTCCAAGGCTGCTGGCCTTGAAGAGTTCTTAGTGAACTGAAGTCCCAAGGGTGCTGGCCTTGAAGGAATCTTAGTGATTCAGGGTGCTACCCTTCCTTAGTGGAAATCCTGCTAGTTAAAAGCAAAAGAGTGGATTAGGAGCTTGAGTCTCTGAACCACTTAAAACCCCTTGTGTCTTTTACTTTATGTCAGTTACTTTATGTACATTAACTGCTATAGTTGCTATGAATGTTTTAACTGCTTACCACTGAACTAAATCTATGAACAATGTATGTATGATTATGAATATATCAATGAAGGGGATCTTTTACTTATTCCGATGTGCTTGAAAAGATTCTTATGTTTGTCATATGCTAATTCATTAGCAATATAAAATGAACTAGAAAAGTATTTGAAATTAAAAAGGATCTATTCAACCCCCCTTCTAGATCTATTGTGCCTACTAGGAACTAACAAAACTTAGATCAATCAGGCATCGTCTTGGAGTTGACAACATAGGAAAGTCTTGGTAGCTTTAGTTCTTTGATAATCTTTTGTCTCAAGGTTCAGATCTAATTGATTAGCCAAGTACATATTGAAAGAAGTTTTTTTTTCTTTTCTAGATAGACATTTAATTGCATGTATAGGCCTTTCATATTTCAGAATAGTGGATGACAGACTCTTTGCTTTTGATGCCTTTTGACTTCCCATCACTGGTCTGCAGACTGCTGATTTACTTTGGATACGGATTGGCCTTGTTGCTACATTAATTTAGAATAAGGACCAATCTAAGTAGCTTCAGGTGAATATTCACATTTACCTGTACGCATAATTTCCAACATGTGAGCTCATCAGTAATCACAAGTGACTTACTACTAAACTAAGTTTAGAACATGGTTTGTGCCTAGGATCAGACTCAAAGTGTTAGCTTTAGAATATAGTATGGGAACCTACTCTGATATCAATTGTTAGTTCCCAGAGGGCACACAATAGATTTAGAAGGGGGGGGGGGGGTTGGATAGATCCTTTTTATTTTCAAAAATCTTTTCCATTTTAGTTTACATTGCTAACTAATTAGCAGATGACAAACTTAAGAATTATTTTAAACACATCGAAATAAGTTAAGGTTCCCCTTTATAGATATTTTGTTGACCATTTTTCTAGAGTTAGTTTAGATGTAAGTAGTTATCATATTCATAGTAGTTATAGAAGTTATAGGTTCGTAATATAAATGGCAGTATGTAAAAGACATAAGGAATTTTAAGTGGTTCAGAGACTCAAGCTCCTAATCCACTCTTCTGGTTCAACAAGCAAGGATTCTACTAAGGAAGTCCTTACATCTTTGAATCACTAAGATTTCTTCAAGGCCAGCAGCCTTGGAACTTTTGTTCACTAAGAACTCTTCAAGTCCAGCAGACTTGGACCTCAGTTTAGTCCCTAGGACAAGGGCCCCTCAGGCCCTAGCTTTTTTTTGATGTTGTTGGTGGTGGTGAGCTGCTAAGATGACTTAAAGCTTATTCATCCTTTGATACTTAGCAGCTTGATGTGATCCTCTTTAGATTCTACATTGAGACTGGATCACCATTTGACAGACTGCTAAGTTGTTCATGAAGCTCTATTTCTTTGAGTACTTAGCAGTTTGTCACTTCTTTTTTGGTACAGCTGATCTTGTGGTTGGTGCTAATATTTATCTGATCTCAGCTTGCACATATTCAACACTTGAGGTTTGCTAAGTCTTTGCACTTTTGGTAGACTCCGTCTGGCATTTAGAATCCCCTGAACCTTGGTTGACTTATGAACAGATTTGGTTCTGTATTTGTTCTTCTTCAGCTTTTTGTGGTTCATGGTGATTCGTAGAATAGCTCTTTGAATATTCTTTCTGGTCTGCCACTTTTCTGAATGCTATCTTCTTGGCCTTCAGCTTAGTTGTCATTCTGAGTGACATTCTCATTGTTGTTGAGTGAAGCCTTTTTATGTTAAAGCTCTTCTCTTATCTTGTTTCACTTCTACTTTCGTAGTCTCACTGCCATTGAGACTTATTCTGTTTTGCGCTGTTGAACTCGTAGAGTCAACAACTTACCAAAACCAACAAACCTTCTGCATTCAAGCTTCAGCTATTAAATATCCTTCCATAAGCTTCCCGTTTGACTATAGCCGTCGGAAGCTATTTGAATTGATTCGCAGATCTTGAGTTATTTGGTGCAGACTGCTGATGTGACGTGATAGCCCCTTTTTGATTTTTCTGACACTACAGTGTATTATTTCACCTACAACATCAAAGATGTCACTTTAACACGTCAGGCTGGTTGTCACCTTTACTTCTTCTTTCTGACTCCTCGATCAGAACATCAGGAGTTATCCTTCTGTATCGATGCTTTCAATCAAAAACGTTCGAATGTCAGTCTTTATATTGAGACGTTGCCAAGGCTTTAATACTCAGATGACTGAACTCTACGATTCTGATGCAGATGACCTTGAACTTGATCGTAGTTAGTCTGTTGAATATTGTTCGTTAACTGATTGAGACAACACTAAGATTTTGTGAGTGTTCTTTGGATTTGCAATGTAGAACCTCTCTTCCTTCACTCGTGCAGTGTTTCAACACTTCTGCTTGCCTTGACTTGCATTTGGCACTGCCAACATGTTTGAATGCTCTGGCCTTCCTGAATTTTTAAGACTCATGTAATTGGTCATGCTCAGCTCTCTTTCTCTTTGTGATCTCCCGTTCACATATCATCAATGGTCTGACCCATGCTTAATCTTCTTTGTCTATTCTTTATACGTTGACCAGTATCTCTATATAAATCGCATCAGTTACTGCTTCTCATCTGGCAAGCACTACGATCATAGTCACATCCAAGACTGTCATCTTTTGTTTATCTTGACAGCTACTGCATTGCTGACCTCCTTTTGTCAGTCACGTCATCTGAAGTCTTCTTACTGTTGCTTGTGGAAGACTTCCCTAGAATGGCTTCACTTCTCAATCAGGATATTGATTGAATTGGTGCTTCGATCTTCTGTTTGCTTGTAAGACATTTGGTGAGTGCTCTCTGGCTTCCTTCAGGTAGATTACAACTTTACAGTTCTGACCAGAGGCTACATTCTTTGGATGCTTTGGAAGTGATCATGTGTTGAGAATTGTATTATCACTACGATTTTTCCTTGGCATTGTGAGCACTGATAGACTTTGTTCTGCAGACTACGATCTAACTTTGGTTCTGCAGACACTACGACTCTGAGAGCAGATTATACAACAGACTACGATTTCTACCTTAACACTTGTTGTCCTTATCTGATCTTGCTCGACTACGATTTCTACCTCTGATATGATCAGTAGACCCCACGACTTCAAGTGTGGTGCTTGGACCAATTCTACGATTTTGAGTGAGGCCCTCCAAAGCAACTACGATTATGTAATAACTTTCTCGATACTCTACGATTCTGCCTTGGCTTCAACAATCCCTCGGCTGGCTCGAAAGACTATGATTCTGTCTTGATAGTCTCCGAGTTCCTTGTCTCTCCTGGCAGACTTCGAAGGCTGGTGCAGTGCTCGACGATAAGATAGGTCTATCTATTACATGATATAATATCAACCTAACAAGCTTGATCTTTCTATATTTAGTCCTTGTACATCATATTCTTTTGAAGGACTTTACAAAGCTGTTTTGTTCATGTAGAATCAACCTAACACATTTGATCATTTCAGTCTAAGTCCTTGTACATATATTCATATTATCTATCAAGCATTTTACAGCTTATTTCAATGCAGACATATTTGCATATTCATTCATTAAGATCATAATCAAATCTTATATAAATAGGAATAACATTCTCATGCTTATTCCTAACACACACACACACACACACACACACACACACACACACACACACACACACATATATATATATATATTCTCCTTCAGCAGCTAGGTCATTTCTCTTTCATGTTTGCCTGGGAACCGGAGGTGGCATTGTAGCCTTGAACAGGCCTGCAGCGCTGGCAACGAGGACAACACATTAAAGAGGCGCCGCAACACCAGTTAACTAAAGAACTGGAGCGCTACAACGCTTGAACTGGTTGAGTTGGCAGGGATGGGGGATTAAGCCTGCAGCGCCAGTGCTAGAAAACTGACACTTTTGTCCCTAAAAGTTGGAAATGACCTGAAAACCCCTGAAAAAAATATATTAAGCAAAATAATAATTAAATACTATAAAAGTGATATAAAATACAGGGAACAAGCTACTTTGTAAGTATTAGAGGATCCGATTAGCGGGGTATAAATTTCACTCATCATTTATAAGTAAATAATACACAAGACAATCATCCATAAATTGTGCAATACCAAGATTTTTTTTTCTTTTTGGCAAGTGACATTAGTTTCTTGAAATGACTATCTGCTACATATATGATTCTATACGATTCAATTTTTATTGTAATGTGGCGGCTTCAACACCATAAACATTGCTTTCACACTGAAAATTACAAGAGTTGAATCCCTGTTTTTAAAATCCTCTGTTTGTTTTCACTCTCACAACTTTTTAATGAGTGTGTCCACTCTAAGTGTAGAGCTTAGTACCTTTTCCTTTTCTGTCTTCATATTCTTATCATTATTTTTTTGTCCTACACTCCACTCTCCTATATATATAAACACCTAAACATTTTTTCCCACACTATGTTCATTTCTCTCTTTTTTTCCTATCAAAATTAGTGTCATAAATGTCGCTAAAAGGCAGTCCGGGGGTAAACTTAAAACCCGATTCTGAAGTAAAATTTCCATCAAATTTTCAGAAACAAAGCTCTGGCAAGAGAGTAGTTGATGGTAGCAGAACAAAGTGCACAGGAACGTGCAAATTCAGGCTACCAAAAAGACCAGAATTATTGCCGATGAGATATCTGCAACACATAGGTCGTAAGGTTTTTTCAGCAATGCGTTATATTTCAATTAGGCGAAGTGGTTCTGCTAAGGAAGGAGTTTCTTCTTCGGGAAGAGCAAAGCCTTTTGTAACTCCGATAGATTCACATAGAGCTGAAGCGATCGACGACTGCATCGAATTTATTAACTCCTCTTCTTCCTTGCAAAAATCAAATTCTGTTTCTCGCTAGAATTTGTGTCAAATATTATCATGCATGATTGGACTCTACTAGTTCCATCAAATAAGTATTTGTCCCTTTTTTTTGGGTAGGGTAAATTGGGTAATGATATGCTTGTCATTTGTAATTTTATGAAACTGGAATTGCTTTTAACCTTTGTAATCTTGTTCAAGGGTGGTAGTTAGATCTTGTATATTCTGAATGATGCAAATATACTATGGTTGGTGTGTTAGATGGGTTAGATGCAACTCTCATCTCTGACATTATAATTACTCCCTTCTTTCTTCATTAAGAGTTCTATTTATCCTTCTTTTTTAGGGAATAGTGCATGTCCATATACACTCATTTGGAACAATATCTTGACTCATACATTGACTTATTAGATTCATGTTCCATTGGAGCATATATATATATATTTTGTTTTTCTCATTTTGTTCTGATATCAGACTTTATTATCACGTTACCTCAACAATCTCCACTTCAATGTCTGATTTAGCTTTATCTATATAGATTTCAACTTTCTCTTTAAACTTTCAACCATACTTCATAGATTGTAACCTAAGCCCATCACATCTCTTCTATATAACAAGCATGACCTCTTTGGTATCTCTTGTTTGACTTACCAATAGCTTCAATCCGCCAAGCTCATCACGTCTCTTTTATTTGACGAGTCAATCTCTTTAATATCTCTATTATTTGATTCACAAATAGCCTCTCATAAATTATGATTTTGATACCGGTTGTTAGAAATATCATTAACTCATATAACCACATCTCGATTTAAAAAAATAAAATGACATAATATCTTTAAATATATCATCACAATTTTATTATCACGACACTAACTCTACACTAACAACTTATTAATTTTAAGGGTAAATATAAAATACAAACAAATCCTTAATATTTTTAAATTTTGGAGATGCCATTCTTCTTGTTTGAAAAAAAAAGTATTGGATACAACTCTGATACTTGTCATTTGTATGATGCAAGACACAAAATGAAGATAGAAATATATCTATTTATTTTCCTTTTATTATTGGTCAAATGTTCGCCTACATTATGCTGACAAAATATAATTATTGGTTCTATTTAAAAATTAAAACCATATTACGTAATTTTAATATGAATTGTGTGGGTTAGAACCATGTAGTTATAGGTTAAATATAAGTCAACCAATATTTCAAATTTCGAGTTTACCATTATTATGGTCCAATTAAATAAATTATTTATGATATTTAATTTTTGTATTCCCTCACCTTCTATCTCTAATGTTTTATATATTCTTCCTATCTTTAAAATATTTTTTACTCTCTAAAATTTTTGTACACTTGCTTTCTCTAATAATTACGATCAAATTTTTTATATACTTTCTTTTCTTTCTAAAAATTTTACTCTCAAATTTTTAAATAATTTCTCTCCCTCATAATTTTTTATACACTCCCTCTTAATATTTTTATGATCTCTCTAAACTTTTTAAATTTAGAAAATCTCTCTCTAAAATTTTTATAAACTAAATTTTTTTATATTTCGAATAACCATAGTACATCTCATGTCTTTGTTTGACGCCTTGATATACTTATATTATTTATTTAATACGTTGATGTGGTATTCATTTGGAGCTGAGAAATTCTATTTTTTTTTAAAAAAAAATATTTAATACTAATAATAATGTATTCATTTTGCATTTTTTTAGTGTAATCCATAAGTCGTCCAACATGTCAAGTTTGTTGCTCACCCTTGAAAGTGGCTCCCTCTTTTCTTTATGTTTAATACTTCTCTTCAAAAATTTGAAGTATACTTCTCTCCAAAATCTCGCTAACAGTTGATGGAGTAGTTGATTATATCAAATTCATAAAATACATTCACACAAACATAAATAAAGACATATAAATATAAACACAAAATTTACGTGGAAACCCAATTGGGAAAAAACCACGGAGAGAGAGAGTAATCCACTATAATAATATTGAGAGTACAAAATATGTATTTGTATTGTATCTCTTGTGTTCTCTAAAACCCTAGCTTGTAGTCATATATATAGAAGTCACCTCCACCCGTATCCTACTAGGAGAACGACTCCTTATCCCTCCAAATAAGGAAACACAATCCTATTTTAATAAGGACTCTCTCACTATCATAATAAATACATATGGGTCATCGCTAGATCCGGACCATTAAATAGACTGGGTTGCACCATGGCTAGACCCAAATAATCGCATCCCAACATTGCCCTCACAGTCTCTTATTTATAAAGAACTTATAAATGAGAGACTATACAAATATATCCCAACAAAACGACCATATTTGCCGAAGACAAAATATCACTTCTGAACTCCATGTGCTGAACTAAAATTGTTGGAGAATTTATACCAACCGAACCAACCTTATCACTATCGAAGATATAAAGAATCAACCTTATATATACCAACCGAACCAACCTTATCCCAACCGAACCAACTTTATCATTACCGAAGATATATAAAGAATCAACCTTATATATACAACCGTGCCAACCTTATCACTACCGAAGATATAAAGAACCAACCTTATACCAACCGAACCAACCTTATCCCAACTGAACCAACCATATCATTACCGAAGATATAAAGAACCAACCTTATACCAACCGAACCAACCTTATCACTACCGAAGATATAAAGAACCAACCTTATACCAACCGAACCAACCTTATACCAACCGAACCAACCTTATCACTACCGAAGATATAAAGAACCATCATTATACCAACCGAACCAACCTTATACCAACTGAACCAACCTTATCACTACCGAAGATATAAAGAACCATCCTTATACCAACCGAACCAACCTTATATCAACCGAACCAACCTTATACCAACCGAACCAACTTTATCACTACCGAAGATATAAAGAACCAACCTTATACCAACCGAACCAACCTTATACCAACCAAACCAACCTTATCACTACCGAAAATATAAAGAACCATCCTTATACCAACCGAACCAACCTTATACCAACCGAAGATATAAAGAACCAACCTTATAACACCCCAACATTGCCCTCCAGTCTCTTATTTATAAGAAACTTATAAATAAGAGAGTATTCAAAAAGTCTACGCGGGATTTATATCCTCAGGATTTTTATCCTCGGGATTTATATTCGTAGAATGTTCATCCTTTCGGGAGATCAAAGCCTTCTCAAAGGACGTTTGTCCGACCTTATAATCCCTCCAACCTTATGCCGCCATAATATCTGTCCCGACCCCTGTGGGAGGCTTCAATCAGACTTTATATCTCTGTAAAGTAAGCAATTTGAATATATGATGAAGCCCGGTGGGTTAGAAGAGGAATCGCCAAAGAGATTGCCGAAGTGGTCCGAACCTAACTTCATCTGTTCCCATATGGTCTGCAGATGTTGATGGCGACGAAGGACAACGAAACCTCTTATTTAATATGTGGAGGTGATTGCTCGCTCCCCTCTATTTGTGAAAATTAAGAGCCACACATATTTTATAGGCTTGTTATTGAGGCGACATTGTGGCGGCGATACCCGGATTAGTTGGAATCAAGAAGATGAAAGGTTGTGTTTTTTTGCATGGGGTAATTCATAGATGGCCTTGACCCTTGATATGGATTCCGTGGTTCTGAACCTACAATAGCACCACGAGGAGGTCAACCCAATTTGAAGGCAAAACGTCGTCGTCATCAGTAATTAGTTGGTCTGCCCATTCCTGCCGAACTTGGCTTACTAAAATCCTCAGATGGCATGACCCTACTGTTATTGCGGCAGGGGTGTTTAGATGTCATTGTTGTTTTTCAACTTGATGCGGTAGGTTGAGATACCCCGAATGGAAAGAATGATGTATCAAACAGTTTTGGAATCTTGTTTGTCCGTTGAATCTGCTTTTTCGTCGGCGAGTTCAGCCGGAACAGGAGTTGGACGGGTCTCTTTCACACTGCGAGTTGTGGTAGGGGTTGGGATCTGCCTTCGAGGGGTAGAATTTTTGATAGCTCCTGCTGGCTTGACATCTTCCAAATTAAGAAACATGGTATGCCTCCAAGAGATCAACAAAATTGAGTTTTTCTCTCCTAATTCACATGTACAACAAGTTAATAACATATATGAAAATATCTATCAAGAAATTTTTTCAGTATATATTATTTATTTATTAATAACATGACTCTAGTAGTCACTGTCGAAAACCACGTACGTGCCTTAATGATATAACTTTTAGATATATGGAGGGAGTAGAGAGACTCAGCTGTAACCCAACGATGCATTTATATATGTAAAGTAAGTATCAATAATATTAAGATGATACCACAACTTTAAGTATAATGAACAGATCAGATTAATAATAGAGAGCTCATGCACATGCTAGATATATATTATTGATATAATAAAAAGGAATAACTTAGCTTAATATGCAGGCTCTCAAATTAAATTTAGTGATTTTAAATTTGACACTGGAAGAAGTGTCTTGTTCCCACAGACGACGCCAATGTTAACGCCAAATTTTGTACGCCTGACGAAATCACCAAAACAGTAGGCCAAAATCGCGCTAACGGTTGATGGAGTAGTTGATTATATCAAACTCACGAAATACATTCACACAAACATAAATAAAGACATAAATATAAACACAAGAATTTATGTGGAAACCCAATTGGAAAAAAACCACCGAAAGAGAGAGTAATCCACTATAATAATATTGGGAGTACAAGATGTCTTTGTTTGACGCCTTGATATACTTATATTATTTATTTAATACGTTGATGTGGTATTCATTTGGAGCTGAGAAATTCTATTTTTTTAAAAAAATAAAAATTTAATACTAATAATAATGTATTCATTTTGCATTTTTTTAGTGTAATCCATAAGTCGTCCAACATGTCAAGTTTGTTGCTCACCCTTGAAAGTGGCTCCCTCTTTTCTTTATGTTTAATACTTCTCTCCAAAAATTTGAAGTATACTTCTCTTCAAAATCGCGCTAACAGTTGATGGAGTAGTTGATTATATCAAACTCACGAAATACATTCATACAAACATAAATAAAGACATATAAATATAAACACAAGAATTTACGTGAAAACTCAATTGAAAAAAAATCACGGAGAGAGAGAGTAATCCACTATAATAATATTGGGAGTACAAGATGTGTATTTGTGTTGTATCTCTTGTGTTCTCTAAAACCCTAGCTTGTAGCCATATATATAGAAGCCACCTCCACCCGTATCCTACTAGGAGAACGACTCCTTATCCCTCCAAATAAGGAAACACAATCCTATTTTAATAAGGACTCTCCCACTATCATAATAAATACATATGGGCCATCGTCAGATCCGGACCATTAAATAGACTGGATTGCACCATGACTAGACCCAAATAATCACATCCCAACAAAAACTATTAGAATTGGATCTATATAAAATTTATATTCTTGTTTAATAATTGGATGAAAAAAAAGAGAAGGAAATTAAAAATATTATGAATATATATATTACTAAACCAATTTTTCTCTCTTCAAACTTTCTCAATTTTGAGAAGAAAACTTAGAAAAGCGGTCCATATTTTCCACAACTTTTTTTTCTTTTTTCTCATAAAAAACTCCAAGACACCCACTTGGGATTAAATTTATATCACTTTATAAATAGAGATATATGACTTTAATTTATGTGATTAAATAATCCGTAGATATTTAAGTGATTAAATTTCTAATATTATATGGGAAGCAATTCCATCACGGGCTCTATCTACTTTCATTGCATTAATTATCACCAACTTCCTATAAAAGTGGGACCTATATATCAAGTGGCACTTAAATGGGTTGGACCTATATCAAATATTTTAAATTTTATCCAATTTAAATAATAAAAAATAGTTAATTAATTCAAATAATTTTAATTAATTTAAATTGACCCAATATATTATGACCTATATTGTCAGATCTAGCCTAAAATATAGTTCTCTTTGGTTTCTTATGTGATAGAAATGACGTGGTATAACTATCATTATGATACCCAATATTTTCTCTTTTTTGTGGATTGGAGAGACTACTATCCCATAACTACCTAGAATCATATTGTTCACTTATTCTTGGAATGAAAATGATGTATACGATGATTTAAAATATGATGAATTGAATTTCTACTGGCATGTATACGATGATTTAAAGTATTACATACAAATTTATAAATTTTCAATTAGATAATTCCTTTTAATCCAATGAACAACTACTATGTTTTTGTTTTCAAGTGTGAATTTATGGGCATATTTGTCCTGGTTCTTAATAACAGATATGACCTGGTACAATATTGGTCATGTCTCATGACCGTGAAGAGGTTGGTGACTTGTCTGTGTATGTCAGAATGGGCTGGTGATGAAGAACCATATATGCATGTTGTCTATTGTTTTATTGTTTGTCCATTGTAACTCGAGGGTCATTTCATAAATAGCTTTAGATTTTTTTTCTCAATGTGGTTAAATACTTTTAGATTTGATGTACTTTTTGGTCGGTGTAACTTTAATTTATATCATTATACGTATATACTATTAATGTTAGGTCATTGGATCTACAATGGTGTTGACTTGGTCATATTCTAGCCTTATGTTTTGATGATGAAATGTTCAAGTATTAAATTGTTTTATGGCATTTAAGATATTTTGGTGATAAGGAGCTTTGATTGAATATTCAAGAATTTGAAGGATTTTCTCTTTACTAGAAAAATAAATGTAAGATCAATTGCATAATAATTGATTTTTCATTTAAAGACTCTAGGACATTATTGCATTATATCTTGTTATATGTCTTAAGCGAAAAATGTTTTTTAAAAAAAGGTTTTTAAATATTAAAATTAATATTAGATGGGAATTAAGATTAACATATATAAATATATCAAGTACTTAAAAAGGAATTAATTGATATATGTTGCATGTTGTTGGTATATATATATATATATATATATATATATATATATATATATATTTAATTAGAACATATCTATTATTAACTGAGAACTTGTGTATTGGCTATATAAATGATGTTTTCTCATTCGAAAAAATACACAACTCACGAAAATATATTTTTGCACTTATTATCGTGATTATCGAGCAAATTGATTTTATCAAGTGCAACTCTTGAGAAGCTAAGCAATTAATTTTTGATATTATTTGAGCTGGTATTTGGTAAGAAATTAATTGTTTATTTATTTTGTGCTAATTGATCATCGCATATAGTTGAGCCTTTAATTGTTAAATTGATTATTCTTGCATTGATCATGACCTCTATATTTGTATTGAATTTTTTATTTAGACTAAGTGTAGTCTAAAGGTGTTAATCCTAGTGGATTAGAGAAAAGGTTTACAAAAAAAGTTCAAGGAAGCAAAGGTGCTTCAAAGAGTGCATAGTGCACAAGGAGCAAGAGAGCTCAAAGGAAATTAATTGTTAATTAATTTTTTGTAAGAATCTGCTTTTGTAATTGTGATTATTTATAAAGAAATAAATAAAGTGAGTCTCCAATACTAGTTGGTATTGGACGTGGACTAGGCTATTATTATAGAGGGTAATATTTGAACCACGTAAAAAAATCTTGGTGTTGATTTTATTATTTGCTTTACTTTAAAATCACATAAGCTTTTTAATTATCTTAATAATTAAAATTTGAATACTTGCATTATATTAAGATAATTCTTTAACATCAAGTATTTTATTTAAGATATAAATTCAAAAAGATATTTTCTAAATAGGCTATATTAATTCAGTAAGCTGATTTCAATTATTATAGTAGCCTAAAATTAATAGTTTAGTTTAAAGTTTAAAAATTGGTCATAGATTGCTCCCACACTTATTCAACCCCCCCTTTTAAGTGTGCCTAGATAAATTTCATTTGGTATCAAAGCTTGGCTCTACTTATCTTGGTCTTAAAGGTGACTTGTAGGGAAAGATTCTGATACATGGCACAGCTTCGAACAACAATCAAGAAGGACAATCAACCAATAGACCTCCTTTGTTGCTTGAATCGAACGAAAATTACAACTTTCGAAGTTTCAATGAGGATCTATCTAAAAGAGATCCTTGGGAATGGTGGGTTGTGGAGAACGGACCGCTTATTCCATTTAAGAGATGATGGGACACCAAAGATTCTACTAGAAATGGATTCAACCAAATCTACATGGTCTCATATGATTCAAAGGCAATGAAACACACTTTCAATGCAAGATGGTATAATCCGAGATAGACAAAGTTTCCTCATGCAACACGCCTAAGGAAATTTGGGATACTCTAGTGGTAAGTCATGAAGGTACTTCCAAAGTACGAGAAGTCAAGCTAAGCATGCTTATGCACGATTATGAAATGTTCAAGCTCAAAAAGATGAAACCATTAAGCTAGCTCAAGCAAGATTTCTAGTCCTTATAAACTCCTGAAAATTATCGGACAAGACTATTCCTCAAAGTGAGATCAACCAGAAGTGTTTTTTTGCTATGCCCAAAAGGTTTGCTTCTAAAATCACTACTCTTCAAGATTCTCGCAACTATTTCTTCCATGGATACTTTAACTTTGTTTGGTGAATTAGAAGAATATGAACATCGCTTAAAGAGATATGATGATGAGGAGGAAACTCCTCAAGAAAGGTTTTTAGCTCTTAATGCAGATAATGAAGAGGAGCTTGATGATGACTCTGATGAAGAAATAGCAATGATGTCAAGAAGACTCAAGGGCTACTACAAAGGAAGAATAAAAGAAGAAATACTTTCAATTCAAATAAGTCCAAAGGAAAGCAAACCAAGAGACATGCTTCAATGTGGACGCCCCGGTCACTTCAAGAAAGATTGTTTTCAATTAAAGAACAAAGGAAGACAAACTACAAAGACAACAAGAAGAACAAAGCCTCTTGTGACTTGGAGTGATGAGGAACCAAGTGGAGATCGATGCTAAAGATGAGATAAAGCACAAGTATGCTTCGTGGGAATCAAGGTGAATCTAATCGTATCTTTTAATGAATTGAACTCATTAGAACAAGAAAATAAGAAGTTAAAAGAAAAGAATGCATGCTTAAAAGGTTTAGTTAATACTTTAATGAATGAAGTGGATTCACTAATAGATGAAAAGAAAGAAATTGAAAAGGAATCTACTATGTAAAGAAGAAAAGGTTTTGATTGCTAAGATTGATTATTTAGATAATTATAACAAAATACTTTTCAATAAGGTAAATTTCTTGAATAATGAAGTCCAAAATCGACTAATGAGCTAAAAATGAGAGATGTATGTATTGATGCATTTAGTGATAAATCTCCGTTAAAAACTTTTCCTAATAATGAACTTCAAAAAGAAATAGCTTCATTAAAATTATCTCGCTAAATTTGTCCAAGGTGAAGAAAATTTAAATGTCATATTAGGTAAACAAAGACCTAGTTTTGAAAGACAAGGAATTGGTTTATGATCCTATGCATAAAAAAGAGTAATATAAAATGCTAAAATCAAAGTCACGATTTAGTTTAAATTATTGCTTCTCTTTCACAACTTGTAAACATTGTGGTATTAAAGGTCATTTAGATATAAATTGTTTTAAGAAACGTAAACAAGGTTAAAAAGGTATGGATAAAAAAAAGAATGATTTACTTGTTACTAACATAAGTGGACCCAAAAAGATATGGGTACCAAAAGGATAAATTGTTCTTTTTCGATGTGTATGTTTAAAGGCAAGAGTTCCATCTCAAAAATGGATTCTTGATAATGGATGTTCTCTCAAGACATGACAGTGATAAATCAAAATTGTAGAACTAAATATCAAGAAGAAGAATGGAACATCACGCTTTGGAGACAACAAAACCCCGCGAGATAATTGGAAAAGGTAAAATTGGTAATGGCAAGGTAAGTATAAATAATGTGCATCTTGTTAATGGTCTTGAATTCAATTTAATTAGTATTAGCCAATTAATGGATAATGGTCATCAAGTTAACTTTTGAAAAGATAAATGCACAATATTTCATGGTACTAATAATACTACTCTAGTTGCACAAAGAGAAGGAAATATATATACTCTTGATTTTGAGCAACAGGATGAAGAACTATGTCTTACATCAAAGACAAGATGAAGCTTATTTATGGCATAAAAGGATGGGACATGTTCACATGGACTTAATCAAGAAACTATCCTCAAAGAATCTCGCCAAAGGATTGCCAAGAATCAGTTTGAAAAGAAAGGAATATGTATTCCTTGTCAACCGGGAAAACAAGTAAGAACTTCTTTTTCAAAGAAAGAATATGGTATCAACTTCTTCTCCTTTGCAACTACTTCATCTTGATTTATTTGGTCCCTAAAGGCATTCAAGCATTAATGGTAAATTTATGCTTTTGTAATAGTTGATGATTTTTCAAGATACACATGGGTATTATTTTTGAGAACTAAGGATGAAGCATTTAAAGAATTTGAAAAATTAATAAGGAATCTTGAAACAAAGTATAGCTATAAACTTATTAGAATTAGAAGTGATCATGGTAATCGAAGTTTCAAAAAGATTTTATAACCTTTTGTGATCAAAAAGGTATTAGCCATGAATTTTCAAACCCCAAGGACTCCTCAACAAAAATGGGGTGGTGGAAAGAAAGAATAGGACTCTACAAGAGAGAGACAAGAACTCTATCGCAAGAAAGTAAGCTTCCAAAGAAATTTTGGGGTAAAGTCAAGAAGTACATCATGTTATGTTTTAAATAAAGTTCTCATTCGTCCTATTATTTTAAAAACACCTTATGAGCTTCTAAATAATAAAATTCCAAATATAAGTTATTTCAAAGTTTTTGGTTCAATATGTTTCATCTTAAATACAGGTGATAATTTGGGAAAATTTGATGCTAAGTCATACGAAGGAATTTTCATTGGTTATTCTCAAAACAGTAAGGCTTATCGTATCTTTAATATTAGAAAGTCATGTGTAGAAGAATCTGTTCATATCACTTTCAATGAGACTAACAATGATCTGCCAAAAGAAAGTGAAGATGATGCAGGAAATTTAGAGACAAATGTAATTCCAAAGAAACCGAAAAGAACAAAACGGAGACTAAATGAGCAGCCAGAAACCGAAATGGACAACCAAAGCAGAACGTGAACCTAAAAAATTTGCAAGATGTCAAGATGAGTCTCATGATCAAGAGGAAGTTTTACATGATATTCAAATGCCAAAAAATAGCTAGATATGTCAAGAATCATCCTCCTGAGAATATCATTGGAGATATCAACAAAGGTGTAACCACACATAAGAGGTTTACAAAATCATTGTGCATTCTCTCAGATTTTTGTCAAAGTTGAGCCAAAGAATGCAAAAGGATGCAATCCTTGATGAAAATTGGTTATTGGCAATGCAAGAAGAACTTCAACAATTTGAGAGATGCCAAGTATGGGAACTTATGCCTCCTCCAAAAGATGCTTCCATCATTGGTACGAAATGGGTATTCAAAAAACAAGCTTGATGAGCATTTAACAATCACTCAGAATAAAGCAAGGCTAGTAGCCCAAGGGTATAACCAACAAGAGGGAATCGACTATGAAGAAACCTATGCACCGTGGCTAGGTTAGAATCAATCCAATTTTGTTGGCATTTCAGCATGCTACAAAAAGTTTAAATCAGATCAAATGGACGAAAGAGTGCTTTCTCAATGGATACATTAATGAAGAGGTGTATGTGAAACAACCTCCCGGATTTCGAGTATGAAAAGTATCCTAATCATGTCTACAAATTAAAGAAAGCTCTTTATGGTTTCAAACAAGCTCCAAGAGCGTGGGTTAAAGGTTAAGTAAGTATCTCTTATCAAATGGATTTATTAGAGGTAAAATAGATTCTACATTATTTATTAAGCATAAAAATATAGATATCATTATTGTTCAAATATATGTAGATGATATAATTTTTTGGTGCTACTAATGATCATCTTTGTGAGTGGTTTTCCAAGTGCATGCATAAAGAATTTGATATGAGCTTAATGGGAGAACTCAACTACTTTTTGGGACTTCAAATCAAGCAAACGAAGGATTTAATTTACATCCATCAAACCAAATACACAAAAGAATTACTCAAGCGATTTGGCTTTTGAAGGATCTAACTCAAAAGGTACACCTATGAGCACATCAATAAAGCTCACCACCGATGACAAAGGTATTGATGTTGATATAACAAAATATCGAGGTATGATTGGATGTTTGTTATACTTAATCGCTTCTAGAGTATATATAATATATAAGTGTTTGTTTATGTGCAAGATTTCAAGCAAAACCCAAAGAATCACATTTAAATGTCGTTAAAAGAATTTTGAAATATTTAAGTGGTACTATTAATTTAGGTTATTTTATCCAATTTCCAATCACTTTGAACTAATAGGTTATTCAGATGTCGACTATGCAGGATGTCAAATCGATAGAAAAAGTACGAGTGAGTGGTGCTTGTACTTTCTTGGGACAAAGTCTCAGATCATGGCATAGTAAAAAGCAAACCTCAAGTGGCTCTTTCAACTATCGAGGGTGAATACCTAGTCGCAGCAGGAAGTTGTTGCTTCTCTCAGATATTATGGATGCGATAAACTCTATGTGATTTTGATATATTATGTGATTGTGTGCCTATTTATTATGATAATTCAAGTGCTATAGATATATCTAAAATCCTGTGTTACATTCACGCATAACAAAGCATATAGAAGTAAGACATCATTTTTAAGAGACAATGTGTCAAAAGGTTTAATTAAATTGATTTTTATTCCAACTCAAAATCAAATTGCGTATATTTTTACTAAACCATTAAGTGAAGATAGATTTTGCATGTCACGTAAGAGAACTTGGGATGTGTATGGCATGATTTTTAAAATCAGTATTAGTGTTATCCTAGTATTGCATGTATATATATTAATCGATAAAATTTAGGATAATTATAATATGAATTTTTTTTTGGCTAAATTTAACTCCTTAATTCATGGATACAATAATCAAGGAGTTCTATCATAATTATTTTTTGAAAAACCGAAAAAGACCGGATGATAAAAAGGGTTTCTCGAGAGACGATGTGTATATGCATCTCATCATGGTTTTTGAAAATTGAAAAGACAAGTCTACCGAGGTTCTGAGAGACGAAAGCCTGGGAGACGGTTTCTTGGGAGACGTTAAGATACATACATACATTCATTTATTTTATATATCTCATATCTTTTCATTCTCTTTATATCTTCTAGATTTCTTCCGATTCTCTCTACTCTTCTCATCTTATTTCTTTTCATCCACAAATCTTCAAATCATCATGAGAACTCGACACACAAGAGATCGATGATGGATTCCGATGATGATCGACGACATAATTGTTCCTCCCCCATCATTCATCATTTGGACCATCTCGCCGTAAAAAAAAAATGAAGAAGGTCGTGTCTTCGAGAAGACAGAGTACGTGGACTCTTCATCTTCCGATGAGTCCATGTTTCACCATCCTCTTCGCTTAAATCATCATCGGACCTCTCTGACGACGCCACCAACGACTCCATCTTTTAAGCCGAGAGGTTACACCCCACCGATTTTGTAAACCCTAACTTTTCCTCTGATCTGCCTGACAACTACTTTCGCAGTAATGCGTATGAGGTACGCTTTAAAATAGTCATTTTCCAAAACAATTTGTCTATGAAAAATCTGTTGATCAAATCTATTTTTAACAATCTCCTTTGAAACTATTATTTGAGTCTTGTGGTATTTCTTCCATGCTTTTTCCTCTATCTGTGGCATACCCTAGACTTGTTCAACAATTTTACACAAATCTAGAATGTCATGGTGATTTTTATACCACTTTTGTCAAAGGAAAATCATTATATTTTTCGGTTGTGGATTTTGGTAGTATTTTTAAAATTCCATCTTCTGGTGTGTGTCCTTTTACAAAGAAAGGTGCTATTCATTTTCCATTCACTACTCTGGAACAATTACAAATCGTCATGAACAACAATTTGTTGAATGATATTTTTTACTCCTAAAATAGTGGATGTCTCTCCTATTTCTTGTGTCCTCCATCATCTTGTTAGATACAAACTGCTGCCTCTTTTAGGTGGAGAGGAGCGATTTTACCTATCAAGACTTGATAATTGTTGCCATGATTTTAAGAGGTGTTTCTTTTAATTTGTCTCAAATGATGCTTCATCACATGACCACATGTTTCATGTAAAAACCAAGACATGTTTGCCTTTATAAATGCTACTCTCACTACTTTGTTTAATCATTTTAAAATTTCTTTTGAAAATGAAAACTCTATTTTGCCATCGATTCTATCTCATTGGTTCTTTGAAAATGTCACGATTATTTTACTTGATGGTATGTTTGTTCGTGTTCACTTCGAAAATCCTCGCTCCTCCTCCAATCTCAATTCCATCTCTCCTGTTCAACCCCCCCACTCAATCCTCTCCTCAAATTGTCGACATGTTGAAAGTAATTCTTAGTAATCAAGAGAAAATGCAAGTTGAAATGTCCGCCTTCATAATCGTATGTCTTTGTTGGAAAAAGGTAAAGTTGCCATTTGGTGTGCACTCAAATCAATAAACTCTATCATAACATTGAAGATGAGTTTATCGATTTGCAAGTCGATTTTGAGGTGCAAACAATCGCCTTTGGCCGAAGTGATGCAACGACGACTTAATCAAAATTCTCGTCACATTGAGTCAAGAAATTAAGTTTGTTAGTAATCAAATGGGGAGTTAGTGATTTTATTTCTACTCGTTTAATGATGTGGGATCTAAACTCCATATGCAGCGTAAGCATTCAACCGCTCCCCGAGTGGGTGCATTGCAAATGGTTGGCCGAAGTATCAAGGAGAATTTTTAGATGTCCCTCTACCACCACCGCCATCGTCATTCCTGTGCCTCCCCAATATGTCTCGCCGATTTGAGCATTGCCGAGAAGGTCCATCGTGCAAATCATCGCCCTTATTTCACTCAAAGGGCCGCCGCAAAAAAAGCCGTACCGTGGTAGACTCTCGATGAATGAACCGCTTCCTTTTTGTTTGATGACAAAGGGGAGAGTTTTTATTATTATTATGTTTATTTTTGGATGATTATGGATGGATTTTAAAAATGTTGTTTGTTTTTGGTTTGGTGTGCATCACCAAAAAGACTTATGTTTAATTTGGGATTTAAATTTTTATTTGATATTTGATATATTTAGCAAGAATTATTTTGATATTTTTGATAAACTAACAAATACTCAGTAGTAATGTTGTTTTAGAAATTGTTTACAAAATTCGTGATTTTGTAATTTTTCATAAAATTGAATTTCAAAAAGATCCTCAAATAATATTATTGCATGGATTTAGGGGAGTTAATTATGTTATGCATATATTCGTGGGGAGTTAATGAGAGTTAAACAATTTTTTGGGTTGTCATCATCAAAAAGGGGGAGAATGTTGACTTTGTCATATTCCATCCTTAAGTTTTGATGATGAAATGTTCAAGTACTAAATTGTTTTATGGCATTTCGTGTATTTTGGTGATAAAGAGCTTTGATTGGATATTCAAGAATTTGAAGATTTTTTCTTTCTAGGAAAAACAAATGTAAGATCAATTGCATAATAATTGATTTTTCATTTAAAGGCTCTAGAGGATATTATTGCATTATATTTTGTTATATGTCTTAAATGAAAATGTTTTTGAAAAAAGGTTTTCTAAATATTAAAATTAATATTAGATGGGAATTAAGATTAAATATGTATATCATCAAGTACAAAAGGAATTAATTGATATATGTCATATGTTGTTATATATATATATATATATATATATATATATATATATATATATATATATATATATAATTATATACAATTAATCTTATTACACACGTGGATATATGAAAGCATGCCTAGAAGCTAAACAGAGGATAGTATTTTGATATCTCATATATAGTTGAAAAAGTGATTAATTGATATCTCTTGGATATTTTAAAATGTTTCTACACGTGGATATGCATGTAATCATGGTTTCTAGAAAATCTAAAGGATGGCGCACTATACTTTATTGTGATTTGTTGGGTTTGCATTTTTCAAGGAGTAAATGTGTTTTGGAACTCTACTAATTGATTGAAAAGAGTTTGATGTCATATGAGTTGTTACTTCACTTTAGTAAGCTACACGCCACTTTTTTATATTGTGAGATAAAGTCAAAAGTGTTATATGAAGAGTTATCTCTTAAAGGTGTTTTTGAATTATTCAAACCGCATAGCTAACAAAGATTATGAGTCTCGGATATATATTAGACTAAGTCTAGCTTTTTAGCTTTACACCGCTAGGAAATTTTTCTAGGGAATTTCCGTTTTGATTTAATTAGAACATATCTATTATTAACTAGAATTGTGTATTGGCTATATAAATGATGTTTTCTCATTTGGAAAATATACAACTCACGAAAATATTCTTTGCACTTATTATTGTGATTATCGAGCAAATTGATTTTATCAAGTGCAACCTGTGAGAAGCTAAGCAATTAATTTTTTGATATTATTTGAGCTGGTATTTGGTAAGAAATTAATTGTTTATTTATTTTGTGCTAATTGATCATTGCATATAGTTGAGCCTTTAATTGTTAAATTGATTATTCTTGCATTGATCATAGACCTCTATATTTGTATTGAATTTTCTGTTTAGACTAAGTGTAGTCTAAAGGTGTTAATCCTAGTGGATTAGAGAGAAGGTTTACAAACAGGTTCAAGGAAGCAAAGGTGCTTGAAGAGTGCATAGGTGCACAAGGAGAAAGAGAGCTCAAGGGAAATTAATTGTTAATTAATTTTTTGTAAGAATCTGTTTTGTAATTTGTGATTGTTTATAAAGAAATAAATAAAGTGAGTCTCCAATACTAATTGGTATTGGACGTGGACTAGGCTATTACTATAGAGGGTAATAGTTGAACCACGTAAAAAATCTTGGTGTTGATTTTATTATTTGCTTTACTTTGAAATCACATAAGCTATTTAATTATCTTAATAATTAAAATTTGAATACTTGCATTATATTAAGATAATTATTTAACATCAAGTATTTTTTATTTAAGATATAAATTCAAAGATAGTTATTTTCTAAATAGGCTATATTAATTCAAGAAGTTTCGATTTCAATTATTATTATAGTAATTTTGAAATTAATTCAAATTAATAGTTTAGTTTAAAAGTTTAAAAATTGGTCATAGATTGCTCCCACACTTATTCAACCCCCCTTCTAAGTGTGCCTAAGATAAATTTGCAAATAGCTTCTCTCTCAATCCTTTTCTTTATTTGTCTTGTTTTTTTCTCTGCTCTTTCTTTCTCTCTTATTAATAACACCCACACAATTGTGTATTTTATTACTATAGAAAATCTCTGCATATTATTTTAGGGTCAAGACTGATCATGTGTGTATCTCAATGTTGCATTTGTTGATTTTTATTTTAAAGGAAAAAGACGGGGATGTGAGGAAATAAAACTCACAATCACACAAAGGGAAAAGATTGTTACCGCCTTCACAAGAAAGAAAAATATAAAAATAAAGTTTTAATAAGTAGCCACAATCCTACAACGTCCTCCTACTTATCACATTTGCAAATATACATCTATATTATAAAGGGAGAGCAGTGAAAATAAATAAATAATTGTCTTCTAATATCATAATCGGAGTTTTGTATGTAGTCCGGTAAGCTCATAAAATATCATCAAGCTTCATTGACCAATCCTTCTTGTTAACGTCAAGATTCGTCTATGAATCCAATGACCAATGCACGTTAAATCCTGCACAAAAATGAAGTCACACCAAAAGCTTGACGGCTTGAGCCGTCGAGGGATAGCTCCGGTGTGAGAATAAATACAGGCTGAATAATGATTAACAATGGAGGTTTTATACTCTAATGCTAAAATATAATGAATTGTGTGTACCTTGGAATTAGGGTATAATCTTGTATTTATAGTGATCAAACCTCCTTCACCGTATAGAATTAGAATTCCTCATTAGGTAAGATACCCTAATGAGTAAAAATAGAATCTCCTTAAGGAAAGGAAGTCAAATCATATCCTGACACTTTCCTTAAGAGTCATAAATCGAATGTAATTAGAAATTTTTGATTCCTTAAAATACTCACATGTCCGAATAGATTCCTACGTGGGGTCAAATACCTCTATGTGGATTTTAGCCCACCATATAATTGGGCCCAAATAATCACGCCTAACATTGCCCCCCCCCCATTCTTCGGTTAAATGGAACATTTGATAGAAGAGTACTCAAAACAAAGCCCAACTATTAATGATAAATGCTACGTGCCCAAACTTCTCAGAAACGCATCCCTCATAAAGCTAAGACCCCACTACAAAAAAATAGATATTCAGCAACGAAATTTGTCATTCATTGCAGTTTATGAAAGACTTTCATTTTTTGTAACGAAATTCATATTTCGTTGCAAAATTTCGTTGGCGAGAAAAAAAAATTCCCACCTATTTACTTTTTTGTTGTCGATGTGTTGGAGGTAAAAATTTATCTCATGCCTTTCGAATTTTTCTCATTGTGGGCAAAAAAAGATTTTTTGTTGCTATATTTCGTAGCTTAATATGGACCACATTCATTGTCAACAATTTTTCTTTCATTGCGTATTCCATATAATTTTTTGCAACGACTATTAAAATGTTGACCTAAATTAAGATAACCCCAATAAACACATTTTGCCCTCATTTTTTTTTTCCAAAACACATCGTTTTGTATTGTTAAATTATTATTTATTTTATTTCTTTTTGAATAACTCATTGTTTTACATAAGACGGAGGGACTATAAGTAATGATATTCACATTTTTAGTTTCTATCATATTAATTCGTCTATTAATTTTATTATGAGATCATTTGAAAACCACAAACTAAATAAAAAAAAATATAAAATATAAAAAAATGATAATAATATCATAAATGCATTGTGTGGATATGTATATTACATATATAATTATGTAATATATATTATCTAATACATTAAACATTTCAATAATTAAGTATCCAAAAAATAAAAAACAATATATGTTCGAACTTGTGTAAGTATCTAAAACATTGACTTTCTGCTGCTCAAGCTGATACCTCTAGGACAAATCATTCGCTTATAACCAAATCGAATCTACTATTCGGTTATATCCGAAAACCGAAATTGATAAAACTTTAATATCCAAACAACTAACTGAATTATCAAATAATCGAATTTTCTATTTGGTTATTTCGACTAATAACATAAATTAAATTCCATTTTTTAAACAAAAAAACGTATTTCAAATTTTTAATACTAAAGCTTCCAACCAATAATTAAATAATTAATAAAAATTAACAACCATAACAATTCTTAATCTTAACAAAGTTTAATGATTTAAAATTAATAATACATAATCCATAGTTTAAAAATCTATTTGTAGACACTCGAAATTTTGCGTTCCAGTTACTAACCCTGCAAGAGGGCAGAATTATCTTCCAGAGATAACCTTGTAAGTCATATCAGTTTCAACCCCAGAGACAACCCCGGGAGATCTAGTTTTCAATCTCGGAGATAACCCCGAGAGACTCAGTTTTAATCCCGAAGATAACCCTGGGAGATTCAGTTCCAACCTCGGAAATTACCCCGAGGGATGCAGTCCGAGTTCAGGAGATAACCCCGAAAAAGTTAGTTTCAACCGCAAAGACAACCCCGGGATAATCAGTTCCAACCCCGGAGATAACCTCGAGAGGTCAAGCACACCTCAGGGATAACCCCGAGGACAGGACATTTAGCATTCTGACCCGATCTCGGAGATAACCACGAGCAATGATCGCTACATCTGCAAGAAAAGCGGAGATAATCCCGATGGGGGAAAAATTGTTATTTTGCCACCTCAACATCACATTCACGTCGTCTCAACCCATTTTAATCCACACTGCGTATCAAGGCGTCCCACAAGAACCATAGCTCAAACCCCGAGTGACAACTACACAAGACAACACAACAGATAGACTTTGAAGACTTGGAGATCTGGTCACCCATCTTCTCGGCTTCGTACAACCTCTAATCCCATGTCATTGTGTAGCTCTCGACAACAGCTTTCTGAAAAGGTACAACACTCCTTTATCGGAAGCCTGAATTAAAAGTTACGAAGGTTTGAGCGGACAGCGTGTAGCCAAAGTGCATGTACTTCGAGACAACGGGACCCGCATGGACTGGGGTAACTCGGGCAGTCGCGGGTAGACCCGCGACCATCTGGTATTTAAATATGAGCTCTTGGCAGCTCATTTGAAAAAAGAAAAGATAAAAAGAAGAGAAAAATCTATTCATTTCAGCATGTAACCCCTGCTAGAGTGCTCTAAACCAAGTGATTATTCTTTCTAAACATTTGTAAGCTCGTGTTTTATAACATACTGAAGTTTAACAGATTGAAACCGAATTTTCAGGCGTCAAAAGCTATCTGAAGTCTTCTTGGCAGCCCAATATAAGAATTTCCAAAATTTTTAGCTTTTTACTACTTTTATATATTTATATCTACTAATGTTAAGAGTCGCGTTGTGTGGGTATGCGGATCATCGATCAAGTGGCTTTTTATTGCTTATATATATATATATATATATATATATATATATATATATATATATATATATATAGTCCAGATCATGTCCGGATTCTCGGACCATAAGAAAATTCAAATTTTTTTTTTTGCTTTTTTATTAAACAACTAAAAAAAATAAAATTATGGAACTTGAATTTTTACATAATACAGTGTTTTGGGTGTGATTTGGATACATATATCAAAACATGTCTGTACAGACTGTCTTTAGATATTTAACCTTTCAGCCTGCGGGCTAGATTTGCCTCAATTTGGCTATTTCTAACTTTAACCGGTTTAAAGTGACTAAACTGGAACTGTTGAAGCTACAACGGTTTAGATTTACTCAAATCTAGTTCTTTTTCTAGCTTTTGTATATATTGCTTGTGATAACCCGAAAATTCATAAAATCTTGAATGATTAGAATAAAGGTTAAAGAATAAAACCTAGATGAGAATTTGAGGATTTATTTAAAATTTTCAAGTAAAACCTATATGGTTTGCTATTCGAATGAGAATAGAGAAAATATGGGTTACAAAATTTCATAACCCTAGAAATGAATTAATATGTACTTGAAGGAATATCAAGAATAAGGTATTACGATACCTATAAATTCGATGTGAACTGAATAGTCTAAGAAATATTATATAAGTACATATGGAAATTTTCTTAAGGAGATAAGATTTCACATGAAGAGATGCTATGAGGTTAAACGAAGATGAGTATATGTATATATATATATATATATATATATATATATATATACTTAGTAAGGTGCTATATATATTTTAGTAAGAGGAGTGATGAATTAAGTTAATGATATAAGGATCAAGATAAAACTATGTTAGTACTTAACATAGCTTGAACGTTAGCCTTGACTAGCAAATAAGGATTTGAATAAGTATAAAGTCGTTAGTTAATACGATTTGCAATAAGAAGAGAGTAATTCAAAACTCAAAATTTGAGTTAGAGATAGAATTTTGAAGCATGGACTGCTCGGTTGCGTCCGGAACATCAAGTTTAGTCAGAATGGACAGTAAACACAAAATGTGTAAAGGTTGACTTTTGGTCAAAGTTAAGAATTGACTTTTTATGGAGAAAAGTCAAAATTAGTGTGAGAAGTGAAAGTATGTTATATGGATAATGGTATAATATTTAATATTATACCAAAGGAGGTAAAGTAAAAAAATGAGATGAGATCCAATATGTAAATATATGTATATTGGTATCAACTAGTTAGTAAATTAAATTCATATTTGAATAAATGATTGAATATATTAAATTTATATATTTAATATATAAATAAATTATTTGAAAACAATTTATGAAGAGGAAGAGGAAATTAAATTTAATTATACAATATAAATTGTATAATTTAAATAAGTTATTTAAATATGGTATGAGATTTAAATGACCTAAATGGTTACTTTTATTTAGTGGTCATAGAATTAATTCAAGTGAATTAAAATTTAATGGACTAAGGAAGTCATATTATTTAAACAAGCCCAATTAATTAATTAAGCATGAGACTTGTAGATAAAGTGATTAAGGGCAATTAAATTATTTAATCTAGCCTAATATATTATGTATGGGACAAGTATTATAATGACCCGATCTAATTAGGGTTGAAAGCCCAAGTTAGTTTTTGTTAGTAAGTAAAACAAGTAAAATTGCTAGCTCAATGAAATTAATTAAGGGCCCAAACTAAGCCCACTTGAGGGAGAATAATAATATAAAAAAAAATTATATTAAGTTAAGAGATAATTTTTTTTATCTCAAGTTATTAATTTTATAACTTAATTAAAATAAGTTAAATTGGGTTATAGAATTTAATGTACAAGAGTGATGATTTAAATTCTAATTATTTGGAATGAATACCCTAATTAAATATTTAGGGTGTGATAAGATGGAAATGATTGGACTATCTATATATTACATGACCTAAAGGATTAATTGAAATCCCAAAAGATTAAAGAGAGTGACCCAATTTTTAAACTCAATTATTGAGGGCATGTTGGACACTTGAAGCATAAAAAAAGAGAGAGAGAGAGAGAGAGAAAGGAACGGATAAGAGGAGAAGAAAGAGGATAAGAAGATAAAAAGGATAAGAGAAAAAGAGATAAGAAGGAAAGATAAGATAAAAAGAAAAAGATGAAAAGAAAGAGAAAGAGAGAAGAACGGGAAAAAAGAAGAGAGAGGGAGAGAAAGTGAAGAGTGGCCGAAGCTATGGAAGAAGGAAGGAGGAGAAAGATCCTCCATGGTAGAAGAAGAAGAAGAAGAAGCAAAGGTATAAAAATAATTTTTTTTTCTCCTAAGCTTTATTCTCTTTTTTTTTGTAATTTGATGAAAGGGGAGTTTTGATTTGGAAGTTCAAACCCCTATGATCTACGTGTTTTCCATGCATTCAAGTATGGATTTACCCATTTTGGGTGTTGATTTAGTTAGAAACCAAAAGAAAAGAAAAATAAATTTTTCTAGTTTAGAAACCCAAATTTCTTGGTACTTTGAAAATCCACCGTTTTAAATCTATAACTTCTTTTCACGATCCAACAAAGAGGGGTGCTAGATATATGTGTTTACTAGTTAACTCAAGTGGTAGCACTCAAAAATGTTGAGTTTTTATGGTGTAGTGACTGTTTAAGCCAAAACAGTCCCTTTTTCTAACAAAAATACAAACTGTTTTGGATCAGTCAGCAGTGGGGGCATTTTCATCTACTTTTCATGTTTTAAAAATTTGGAAAACTTTGGAGTGATAATATCAAAAGATATGAAGGTTGTGTAAAAAGTTGTGAATTTTTGGCCGTACGGTTTGAGAGTTATGAATTTTACGGTGAAGGACTATTTTTATGAAGCCACCCGAATAACTCTCTGTGTATAAGTCCAAAAGTTACAACATTGTTATTGGAAGTACATGTGTATAACAAGAACATACTGTACAAATTTCGAAATTTTTGGAGTTAATCTCGATTTATGAAAAATCTGAGAATATTTGGCTATTATGGACTATTTAAATATAGTAAATGGATTTTAAAAATTCTAGAAAAAATATATGTTCAATATAGAACTATATACTGCAATATCTCAGAAAAGAAATATTTTTGGGACCGATTTGGTATTTTTCATCTAAATGATGATAAATGGATAAATGGATTTAATTAAATATATGATGTCCAAAAATATGAAAAATATGATTTATGACTTGAGACCCTTGAGCATGGCTTATGCAGATTTTTGATGAAGTTTTGGGTTGGGTGTGAAGTGTTGTGATGTTTATGGCATTTTAGAATGTTTAATAAGTTAATTAAGGAAAGGAAAACAATTAAACTAAATTATTTATTAATGTGATTAATGACTTAAATTATTTTTTTTATATGACTAATAATATTGGATTAAGATATTATTAGTAGTGTTTGACTGGAATGTTATTAAAAGGTTAATAACCTTAGCGTAAAATATTATTACATAATTAATAATATTCGACGAGAGATTAAAATAAGAGATTTATGTTATTTTTCAATATAATTGTTGAATTTGGTATTCAATGAACTATGTTATGCTTGTAATAGACTAAAATGAGAATTCAGGGTGCTAAATTAGATTTTGGATTCTTTGAAATGGTTTGATCTCTTGAAATATTTTGTGGTCTCTTTGAAATAATAATTTCGAGGATCTTTGAAATGAAATTTAGTTTCTTGAAATGATATTTCGAGTTCTTGAAAGGTTATCTAGCTTACTAAGATAACATATAAAGGAAAACTTATAAGTATAAGTTATAAGTGATGAAAAGATTATCAAAGTATAATGATAATACTAAGACTAAGGTGTAATGTCTAATACTTAACTTTGTGAGTGAAGGTTAGACAAGTTAATATAAGATGATGAGATTATAAGTAAGTAATGAATATGGTGGTAAGATTATCTAATATGTGACTATGTGATTAAGTGTTAGATAGTATTATGGAATAAGGTATGATATGCTAATTGAAAGATCAATCTTATACCTGATAGGTCTTTTCAATAAAGAGAATAAATTAAATTGCGTAGCGGTAATCGACTATGCATGCAAGTTTCCTTAACTCAAACTTGAGTTGTATGTTCACGTCTATAATGATTATTCATTCACACTTAGTGCATGTTGCATATGTTCATCAGGTATGAAAGGCTGATCACCTTCATTACCATAAGGTTCAGTTAAATTGTTCATGGTTATTGTTGACCTTCAAACATTATTGATTCAGCCATGCAATTATTGAAACTTGATTCATGTTATTTCACAATTATTATATTGTTAAAAACTTGAAAGCTTATTCATTCTTTTCAATCATGATATATCTCCATTGTATTTAAAACTTGTAAGGCAAATTTGTTGCTAACCCTTGCTATATCATGATAAAATTTTCAGATTAAGATGAAAGCTTTAATAAGGACAGAGGAAAAGGCAAAGTGCAAGATTTAATTATGGTGCAGTTAGATCTATTAAATTTTCTGATGAAAATAGCATTGTAAACCTTTTTAGATATTGAAGCTATGTATTTAGTTAAGGTTGTAGACCTTGGGAATGATGTGTAAAAGTTTATTGTATAAACAATTTATGTTTATATCTTCTGTAATAGTTATAGAAATGATGTACCAGATCTGATGTAAAAAGTACCCGGATTTGGGTGCGTCACAGGTTGGTATCAAAGCCGTAGGTTATAAACCTTAGGTAGGGGTACCTTAGGCTATAACCGTGGAGATGATGATAAGGAATAAACTCAAATCGAGTTTAAGGGATAAGAGATGAATTTAAGAAATTCATCACTAGAGTAAAGAGAAAGATAAATAAGATTCAAAGAAGAATCTTGAAGAGCTATAAGGATAAGAATCCGGAGTTACCTGACTCCAGTAATAGAGATGAAAGGTGATACTAAATAGACGATGTCTATAAGATGAAAAGTGCAAATAAAATTATAATATAATATGATTAAAGAGAAGAATAAGAAGATCGTAATATAAAATGATCGTAAGTATAAGGAATGATTACGAAATAAGATCACAACGTGATCAGATTAAATTATTGAATAACATATGATATGTTAAGTGATTGGAATGATATAGCTTGAGCCTATAAAGAGAAGGTACTATGAAATGGTACGAGGTAAACTCAGAAAAGAGTGGTAAATGTTAAGATACGGATTAAGGAAAATTCGTATTAAGAAAAGAGAAAGTTAGAATGGTGTGGGATTTCAATTGAAGACTCATGTCTGCAGCTGAGTTGTATGATTCCTCGTATGGGCGGGGAATTTGTACTTAGTTTTAGAATCACTTAGCTTCCTGGTTGATATAGTGGTTAGGTTGAAAAATTCTTTGTATGGGCGGGGAATTGTCCGCTTAGCTTCCTATATTGATTAGTGGCCGAGTTTGGTTTGACAACCACTTAGCTTCTTACATTGATAATCATTGGAACCTGATGTTGCGCTAGTTGCTATATGCATGTTTAGAAGGTGATTCTTTTCTTATGTATATAACGAATAGGTAGAGAATATAAGGTTAATTGCGAGTTCTTAAAACTCATACTTATGGTAAGTTCATGACTCATAATCATATAGTATGTTTTGAACCCCTCGTGAATGGACGCCTATAGTCGACTAGGATAAGTTCTTAAACCTATATGATTGTGGTGGTGTTCTTGAACTCATAATGTGGTAAGTTTGATGAACTGGGTATAAGAAAGTTGTGAATGGAGCATTGAGGATTATAAGAATAGATAGATTTATTAAGCAATAGATCATTAGAGAAAGTGAAGTTGATGATGGAAGCATATGTATTCCAAAACTTCTAGCTATCTTAGACTTTGAAGTTTTTGACATCAAGCTAAATTTGCACTGATGTGCCTTTACAAATGAATTTTTGTTATCCTCAACATATGGTGGCAAGTGTGTAGGTGTGGACTTTAGGCCACTAACAAATCGTTACCTATTGTGGCATGATGACACCAAAGATGATTTTTAAAGGTTTTTAAATGATTTAAAGAAGAGTCTATGCTAATTAATTCGACTAGATGAAAATGATTTGAATGATCAAAATGTATTTTTATATCATTAATGCATCATGCAACCTGGTGCAGAGATGATAAAAATGATGAAGTTATCAATGCATAATTACTTCGTGTCGGATGTGATCTAAAGATCGTCAACCCACTATAGTATGATGTAGTATGACAAAGTCATAAAATGATGGAATCCTCAAACGGACTGTATATGCAGTGCGGTATCATGACGTCAAAATGATTTTAAGAATTTTAAAGATAATTTATTGTCAACTGAATTTGGCGAGAAATGTTTCAATTGAAATTTGAATTATTGATATACGTCTAAGCTATTTGATTCAGCTAGACAAATGTTTATGAAATTCAAAGTATTCTTTGAAAGCTTATGCCGAACCAAATTGTTTTTGTGAGGAATCTTATGATAAGTTTGAGGTGAACAACCCTAAAAATGGGGATATACTGATTGGATAAAATATTCCAATCTAAGAACGCATATAGTTATTCCGATTACTAAGGTACAACAGACTGATCATCTAAAGTACCCGCATCGATAGTTTACCTTCTTCGTGATTGTAAACATACCTATTAAAGAAATATTTCAGAGGTAGAGTTGAAAGTAGTATGCACACAAGCCAATCATGTTTGATGATAAAGCATATACTTTGTAACAATCTTATTCATTTATTAATAAAAGGTATTAATTTATTAAAGGCTTTTAATTATCTACATGATGCTGTTTTATAATATGTGATAAACCCATAGTTTTAAGCAATGCTTTTAGAATAATGATGATAATCATTCTAATGAGATCTAAATTCTTAGAAAGCTAAAAACTAAAATAGTTCCCAATCGTTGGATTACTAATATGGAGATTAGTGAATTCGGATAGATTGGTACATACGTTGCTTGCTCATTGGATGAGGATGATTGATCTCATGATCATTTGTGTGGAGACACTAAAGCAAGTATGTAGGTGCTTATTAGAGAATAAGTTCACCGAAGCATTGGCTCGCACAAGGAATACCTAATGGAGTTTTACTTGTGCGTCGATAGGAATTCTGTAGTGATAGTAGTACAAGTGATCCTTCTACTTGAGATTATCATAGTATCTTGTGTATGATGAATTATACTTTGACTTATTCCTTAAGACCCTTAGGGTATATCAAAGGGTATACTTGGGTATAATAAGTTGTACATGGAGATAATGTATGATCAATAAAGAATCTACCACTTCTAATAAAAGAAGAGAAATGTCCTATGTGATTCGATAAATGACAACCCTCAGTAGTCCTTGGCGGCGTAATGAAATTAGAAAGGAGTTTCTAATTTGCATTATTTGGAGTTGTGCATTTAAGAGTTAAATACATATAATTAAATAAAATAAGACTTGATAAAGTAATTCCATGTCTTATATTTAATTGGGACATTGTATGGTGGAAGGATTGAATTATACAGTAACTATTTACTCAAAGGTTCTTTTATGATTAATGTTGAAATCTATATTATCTGAAAAGTCGTTGATCGCTAGGGAAACTTATCCCTATTGTAGAATAAATATTATTTATTTAAATAAATTAATAATTTAATTTATTTATTTAAATAAGATTAGAATTGTCCTAATTGATTTATTCATAACCGGTTTAATATGGAGAACCTAAAGGATCACACCATAAAAGGAAGAATAATTATTTAAGAAGTTAATGGCATAATCGTAATAATATGTTAAAGTGTATTTAATTTAATCTATGGTGATAGAATAAATTAAATAGTTTAATATTTATTATTTAATATTTTAGAAATATTAAATATATAAATTAATAAGAGAGTCTTCTTAATATTATTACAATTATTATTATTTTAATTTTTAAAGAGTTGGAAATTAATTTAATATTAGTACTCTCATTTATTCCTAATAAGATTAGGAGGCAAATTAATTAAAAGAGTTTAATTAATTATCTCTAATAAGATTAGGAAGCTTAATTAATTAAAAGGAATTTAATTAATTAAATAAAACCCAATTCCTTAATTGTTAAGGAGGGTTGCCTACATCTATAAATAAGAGGAGTCTTATTATGGGTGAGGTGGTTGACACTTTCACAACACGTGAATACGTAATTCCAATAGTTGGGAGAGTACGCCTTTTTCTATACAGATAGAAAACTAGGGTTTTGCCAAACACCCATCTTCTTGAATCCTTCTTCTTCCTTGGTGGATCACCTCTAGAGGCCAAATATTTGGGTGGCTAACATTGATCAAAGGAAGGAGCTAGACCTGATGGATTCAAGTTGAACGCAAAAGGATTTGGAGGTGAACTTATACCTGAGGAAGCTCGAATCTTCAAGGGTATGATTTTATTCTGTCTTTTCGTTTAATTAATAATTGTGCATAAAGGATGATCCGGGTATATGGTTTGTAAAATTTTAAACTCTGATTTTTACACGTTTTCGCTTATTTTGTGCAATTTGATTGCGTTCATGAATATTACAAATCTAACAGTGGCATCAGAGCCAAACCTTTATACGAATTATTAATTGTTTTAATTTAATATGTATATTGATATGTGTTTAGAATAATTTAATTGGGCATAAATTTGTTGTAAAAAATTTATTTTAAAAAATAAATAAATCGCGGAACAGTTTTTTGTTTTCCGTGATTTCGCGAATTCGGATTATTATGTTGCAGTAGGATTTTGATTAACTGATAGTTAGGCATCACGTTATATATATTTAATATATATAAAAGTGATTTCAAGCATTCACGTGAGTCACCACTTTCCAAGCATCAGGATTGTTTTCATTTGAAAAAGATAAGGGAATCCTACTGCAGGAATAACATATATGATTAATATCATGTAATCACGTGATTCACTTCAAGTGAATAACTTGGAAATTAAGGACTCATCCTGTATATATTATCAAAGACGTAATATATATATATATATATATATATATATTATGTATCGGTCCGGCTCTAAAGAGAACCTTAAAGAATGAATCAAAGGCTAATAAATCGTCTTTAGTGTTTATAATGACGGTTCGATCCGTCGCCATAGCCATGTAGTCTTTGGCGGCCCAGAATTGAAGCAATATCTCCATAGACACCAAAGACGACGATTCGTCTTTGGTTCGCTTTTTAAGGTCCGCTTTAGAACCTCTCTGTATTATGTATATGTAATATATATATTATTCTCAATTATTTTATAATTAAAATAAGAGTTTATTTTAATTTTAAAATAAAAGGTTTATTTTAATATTAAAATATAAAGTTTATTTTAATTTTAAAATTGAATTTCATGCTAACTAATTAGAGTTGGAATTGGATTCCATGATAACTAATTGGAGTTGAAATTGGATTTCATGTTTCCTTAAATAAAGGAGTTTATTTAGATATGAAATAAGATTTCATATTATTCAAAATAAAAGAGTTTATTTATGAATAGGAAAGAGAATCCGTGTTTCCTTTAATAAAGGAGTTTTTTTTACATGGAATTGGATTCCATAATTAATTAAAATAAAGGAGTTTATTTTGATTAAAGATTTTGATTAAAATAAAATAGTTTATTTTATTCAATTGGATAAATTAAAATAAAAGGAGTTTATTTTGATTTAAATTTGGATTCAAATAAAGGAGTTTATTTTGATTCAAAATTAGATTTTATACTAACTAAATTTGCCCATTAAATGATATCAATATATATATATCGAATGTTTATTATTCATGAGATGAATGTTATTTATTGATGCATATGGTGATGTGTATGATAATAAATGAGATTGATTATGGACTATTGACCAATGTGATTGGATTTTATTTTAGTTGGATGCATGAATTTATGGGTTTTATTAAATGGGGTTTGCGTACCTCGTCTTCTCTAATTTTTTCTTAATATAAATTCTATCTCCCTCCTATGTACTTCCCCTTGACTGCTGATCAATGTTTCTATTTATTTTTAAATAGTTTTGTAATAGGAATAGTTAGAATTAATTTTAAAAAATTGGAGATCAAGGAACAAGGAGCGCTTGAAGACCCGTTTGTAATGGAGCCCGTGTTTAAATGTAATAGTTATATTTAAATATTAGGGTTTGACCTTTTGGTTCACTTGGTGGCTCTAGTGAACCAAACTAGAATAAAAGTCCATAATCAATCCGGGTAGAATATAATATTCTATATGTGCATGCTTATACTATATATATATATATATATATATATATATATATATACGATGTGCTACGCTAAACAAGAGAGAGACAAATTAATAACAAACCCCTCAAATATTTTATATTAAGTTGTAACGTTCAAAGATATTTGGAATATCGAGCGTCGCCTTCAAAGCATGATAGAAAAACAATAGAGTATTGAATATTTAATATGAGTTTGTTGTGCACACACAAGGCAAGTATTAAATATTTAAGATATTTTATTACATATGATGTTTATAAGGAATTGAACATTCTTTGCTTTGTTGTGGGACACACACAAGGAGAACGTAGTTTTCTCTTCACTTATATGGAAATCTTTGGTTTGATTTAACTTAAATCATTTTAGTTAGGATGTGTACACACTTGACCATTATGATTTAAGAGGCAAAATACAAGGAGTTACATAGTTGATGTAATTGACAAGAGTTGTCTACCTATTTATTTATATATAGTTTATTGTGCACACACAAGGCTATATACATTTGAAATGAGATCCTTATTCTCACTAGCATATCTTTAATTAGATATTGCAGAACTATATATCTTGAGGGTAATATAGTTTGAAGAAAATAGTAGGAGATACCAATTTAAAACAAGACCTAAATTATTTTGGTAATTAATAAAAGAATGTATGCTAAAATGTTGTTAAAAACAAATTCATTTACAGAAGTTTACAATGTCTAATATTACTATCACTGCGTAGCATATTAGATGCTAAATTAACCAGACCAAATTAAATGGATTGGTTAAGGAATTTGAGAATAGTTCTCATGACTAAAAAGCAATGGTTACAGATAATGCCTCTGAGGAAGAGATTGCTACTTTTAGAAAGTGGCAAGATGATGCACAATTGGCTCAATGCATCATGCTCGCATCCATGAGTAACGAGCTTCAGCGTCAGCATGAAACTATGGATGCTCTTACTATATTCATGCACATCAAGTAGTTGATGGTGAGGAAAGTAGGACTAATAGATATCAGATATCTAAGGAGCTCTTCCGATCTAGAATGACCGATGACACTAAAGTACAGATAAAAGTCCATAACATGATCAATTTGATTGAACAATTAGGACAACGGGTTTTGTCATGAATGGAGAGTTGAGCCAAGATTTGATCTTGCACTCACTCCCGGACTCCTTTCACAATTGTTATGAATTTTTCATATGAACAAGCTAGATATCAGCCTCGCTGATTTTCTTAACATGTTGAAAAATGTTGAGAGTCACTTTCCAACCAAGAAAGACCAAGTCTTACTGGTAGGAGTCAAAACATCTTCTAAAAAGAAGAGTGATTCTAAGAAGGTAAATAGAAAGGGCAAAAACAAAGGATAATAAGAATAAAACTGATAAGAATATCAAAGGAGTTTGCTTCCATTGCAATAAGCCAGGACACTGGAAAAAAAACTGTGAGAAGCATCTTGCAGAGCTAACCAGAAGAAGCTTAGTGAAGTTTCGGTTACAAATACAATTTTGTTCATGATTTAAAATAAATTTTTCTTTAAGCCAAGGTTCTACTTGGGTATTGGATACCGACTTTGGTTATCATAAATATAGATTTATGAAGGGACCAAGCAGAAGTAGAAAGCTAAACAAATATAAGTAATCCTATGTGTGGGAAATGAAGCAAAGGTTGCTACATTAACCATAGGAACTTATTGTTTAGCATTACCTACGGGAAAGTCTATTAAGTCAATAAGTTGTTATTGTATTCCAGTTCTTGTTAGAAACATTATTTTCATTTTGTTGTTGGACAATAAAATTTGGTATTATATTTAAGAATAATTTTTGTTCTATTTATAATAATAATGTTTTGTATAGAACTGGAATATTACTTAATGGATTTTGTATACTTGATTTACGTGAAAATAATTTTGCAAATTGAACAAACTAGTATAAGAAAAGGAGATGATCATTCAAAGAGTTGAATGTTTGTATTTACTGAAATACAAGTGTGAATTATTTGAGAGGTTCAAAGAATTCAGAAGTGAAACAAATTGACAAAGTATTAAGATTCTTTGATTAGATCAAGGAATAAATACTTGTGCAATAAGTTTCTAGATCATCTTAAATGGTTTTCTCATAATGGACACCTCTTGAAACGTAATAATTGATTGATGTATCTGAAAAGGAAAATCATACCTTATTGGACATGGTACGGCCCATAATGATTTTACCGACATTCTAGTATCCCTCTAGGGTCATGCCCTAGAAATGGCTGCATATCTACGAAAAGGTAATCTCAAAATCCAGCCCCAAGACTCCATAAAAGTTATGGACAGGGAGGATTCCTAATCTTAAGTATGTTAAGATAAGGGGTTGTCCAACTTATATGAAAAGGTTTCAAAGGATAAGCTTGGGATAATATTTGACAAGTACAAAATTTGTGGGACATCCTAAAGTAAGTTTAGGGTATATGTTCTATAATCCTACTTAGCAAAAAGGTGTTTATTGCGAAACACGCTTCCTTCTAAGATAAAGGTGTTTATCATTGAAGGACTAATGGGAGGATAATAGATCTTGAAGAGTTCAAGAACCACAAAATAAGTCAAATAAGAGGAACCTGTAGATGGACCTATTGTACCACAATCGAATCATAAATCTGGAATAGTACCGAGGATACCTGGGAGGTATGGATTCATCATAGATGATGATGATGAGGTACACATCATAGAAGATGATGATCCTGTTACAAACGATGAGGTAAGAGTTGTAGACACTCAGAGAAATGGATTGAAGCAAGCTAATGGAACATTCATTTTGATGAAATAATCAAAAGAGTTTGATTTCTTCAAAAATAAGAATGAACCTAGTGTGTACAAAGGGTCAGTGGGAGCGTCGTGACATTCCTAGTGTTATATGTTGATATACTACGGATAAGGAATGACATACCAATGCTACAATCAGTAAAGATAAAGTTGTCTAAACATTCCTCCATGAATGATTTGGGAAGAGTATCGTAATTGGGGATACAAATCTATATAGATAGATTTAAAAGGATGCTCAGCTTAACCCAATGAACGTATATTCATTTGATGCTAAAGTCGTTTAGCATGACAAACTCCAAGAGATGTCTCATGTTGATGAGACATGGAGTGTATCTCTCTTAATAGTCCCCATTGACTCCAAAAAGAGAGATTGCATGAGTAACTATCATGTATGCAATGAAATGTACGAGACCTGATGTTGATCAGTCATATTCTGGAGAAGTTCACTTTGAGATAGTGAAAAACATCTTCAAGTACTTAACCGACACTAAGGATGTGATTATATTCATGGTGGGTCTGAATTAAAACTAAAGGGCTTAACAAACTCAAGTTTTTTCAGACAGACCAAGACGACAGAAAATCCACTTTAAGGTAAAGGGTTACCTTGAACGGTGGTGTAGTGAATTGGAAAGGTTGAAACAGCAAAGAGTTGCTGGTTTAGTGATAAAGACAAAGTATATAGCTATAAATGAAGCTGTAAGTTGATTGTTTGGATGAAAATTTTATTACAGAACTAGGAATAGTTCCTAAGTCTCATCTTGGATCTAAACATGTATTGTGGCACTTTCAATTGATTATAGGAATCATTGAAAGATGGGAAATCACTATAGAGATAGTGGACTCTCAAGAACAACATTACATATCCATTAACTAAAGCTTATCCAACATCAGGATAATCGTCACTTAGAGAAAAAGGGTATGAGATACCATGACGATTGGCTTTAGTGCAAGTGGGAGATTGAAAGTAGTATGCACACAAGCCAATTATGTTTGATGATAAAGCATATACTATGTAACAATCTTATTCATTTTTAAATAAAAGGTATTAATTTATTAAAGGCTTTTAATTATCTACATGATGCTGTTTTATAATATGTGATAAACCCATAGTTTTAAGAAATACTTTTAGAATAATGATGATGATCATTCTAATGAGATCTAAATTCTTAGAAAGCTAAAAACTAAAATAGTTCCCAATCGTTGGATTACTAAATTGGGGATTAGTGAATCCGGATAGATTGGTACATACGTTGCTTGCTCATTGGATGAGGATGATTGATCTCATGATCATTTGTGTGTAGACAGTAAAGCAAGTATGTAGGTGCTTATTAGAGAATAAGTTCACTGAACGTGGCTCGCTAAGGAATACCTAATGGAGTTTTACTTGTCTGTCAATAGGAATTCCTGTAGTGATAGTAGTACAAGTGATCCTTCTACTTGAGATTATCATAGTATCTTGTGTATGATGAATTATACTTTGACTTATTCCTTAAGACCCTTAGGGTATATCAAAGGGTATACTTGGGTATAATAAGTTGTACATGGAGATAATTTATGATCAATAAAGAATCTACCACTTCTAATAAAAGAAGAGAAATGTCCTATGTGATTCGATAAATGACAACCCTGTAGTCCTTGGGTTGGCGAGAATGAAATTAGAAAGGAGTTTCTAATTTGCATTATTTGAGTTGTGCATTTAAGAGTCGAAATACATGTAATTAAATAAAATAAGACTTGACAGTAATTCCATGTCTTATATTTAATTGGGACATTGTATGGTGGAAGGATTGAATTGTTCGGTAACTATTTACTCAAAAGTTCTTTTATGATTAATGTTAAAATCTATATTATCTGGAAAGTCGTTGATCGCTAGGGAAACTTATCCCTATTGTAGAATAAATATTATTTATTTAAATAAATTAATAATTTAATTTATTTATTTTAATAAGATTAGAATTGTTCTAATTAATTTATTCACAACTGGTTTAATATGGAGAACCTAAAGGGTCACACCATAAAAGGAAGAATAATTATTTAAGAAGTTAATGGCATAATCGTAATAATATGTTAAGTGTATTTAATTTAATCTATGGTGATAGAATAAATTAAATAGTTTAATATTTATTATTTAATATTTTGGAAATATTAAATATATAAATTAATAAGAGGAGTCTTATTAATATTATTACATTATTATTATTATTTTAATTTTTAAAGAGTTGGAAATTAATTTAATATTAGTACTCTCATTTATTCCTAATAAGATTAGGAGATAAATTAATTAAAAGAGTTTAATTAATTATCTCTAATAAGATTAGGGAGCTTAATTAATTAAAAGAAATTTAATTAATTAAATAAAACCCAATTCCTTAATTGTTAAGGAGGGTTGCCTACATCTATAAATAAGAGGAGTCTTATTATGAGTGAGGTGGTTGACACTTTCACAATACGTGAATACGTAATTCCATTAGTTGGGAGAGTACGCCTTTTTCTATAGAGATAGAAAACTAGGGTTTTGCCAAACACCCATCTTCTTGAATCCTTCTTCTTCCTTGGTGGATCACCTCTAGAGGCCAAACACTTGGGTGGCTAACATTGATCAAAGGAAGGAACCAGACCCAGTGGATTCAAGTTGAACGCGAAAGGATTTGGAGGTGAACTTATACCTGAGGAAGCTCGAATCTTCAAGGGTATGATTTTATTCTTTGTCTTTTCATTTAATTAATAATTGTGCATAAAGGATGATCTGGGTATATGGTTTATAAAATTTTAAACTCTGATTTTTACATGTTTTCGCTTATTTTGTGCAATTTGATTGCGTTCATGAATATTACAAATCTAACAAGAGTACCTTTCTTTCGTAATTGAAAGAGGTAGCAGGTAAAAATACCCCTAAACCTCAAAATTCATAGTTTTTATGATCCCTCAGACAGATATAAAAAGTTTTTAAACTCTTCAGAGTAATGTTGTGGTAGAATGTGATGATGGATATGAAATAGTGTGTGTTAGTTCCCGGAGGCACAATAGTTATCTAGAAGGGGGGAGGGGGTTGAATAGATATTTAAAAATCTTTTCGTTTTTACTTTGTAAATTTTGATAATGATTTGAGCACAGCGGAATTAATGTTTGTTTGATCTCCCTTTTAGATATAGTGAGTTAATGAGAGTGAGGCAGTTAAACAGTTATAGCAGTTATAGTAATTATATCAGTTATAACAAGAATGCGATAGACACAACTGTTTTAAGTGGTTCAGAGCGCTTAAAGCTCCTAGTCCACTCTTTTACTCCTCAAGTAGGAAATCCACTAAGGATGTCTTTTACACTTTCTGAATCTCACAGATTCCTTCTAGACCAGCAGTCTAGGAACTTCTTAGTTCACTCTTGAACTCTTCAAGTCCAGCAGACTTGGCTCTTCACAGTTCACTTAGAATTGGAACTCTTACTTTAGTTGATTGGTAATTGTTGAGTTCTTGGTTGGTACTACTCAGTTGCCTTTAAGCTCTTGTTCGAAAGAACTGAGTAACTGTGCAAGCTTTCTTTTTTTCTCAGATCATAGAGTTGAGCGTTGAGTATTCTTTCTTTTTGTTCAATTGCTTGCTTGTTTTTATCATCTACAGATGTCTTGCATATATGTAATCTTTGAAATCTTCTCGTTGAATCCATCCGTTGAAGCATTGAATGCATTTGACGTTTCTGAGCCTTGATGGAGACATTTCTGCATATCTTCTGAAATGCATTCTAGCCCACTGACATAGCAGACTGCTTTCTCACCTAACACCTGAAAATGTGTTTTCCTTTGTCCCATGGTCCTTTCCTTAGCTTCTTCAATACTTCTTTTTGTTGCATACTATGGATATTTTTCATGCCAATGGGATTGGTGATTACTTCAACGTTTGCAACTAATTCTACATTTGTTAAGATTTAATCTTTGAACAAATGATCAGGGCCCACAACTTTTGACACAGCCAGATGATACTCTACGATTCTTATCGTGGTGTCTTGCCACCTTGGTGCTGAATGCAATCAAACGAGAACACTATGATTTCTCTTAAGGGCAGGCATACTACGATCTTCATTTGCTTGTCTTGCAGACTCTACATTTCTGAGAGCATGCATACTGCGATCTTTGAGTTGGCTTTGGTAAACGTCTGGACCACACTACGATCTCTGGAGAGGCCCTTCAAGGCAGACATACTACGATCCTCGATAATCTACGATTATGCCTTGGCTTCTGCAAGTTCTTGATCAGCTCAATAGACTGCAATTTTATTGAAGCCTATCTATTACATTGTATAGATCATCCTAACATCTTTGATCTCTTCATCTATACAATCATTTACAGAATGATAAACACTAAAAGCTTAGATCAACCTAATATTTTGATCTATCACTAAGTCCTTGTACCTACATTCCTAGAAGGACTTTTTATATAATCATGAGTATTAACTTTAAACATCAAATCACAATATGCACTCTTCCAACAGTGTGAACTCGTTGTGTACGAGTAGAATCAGAGATGATTGAATAAAGGTTATTATGACAACCTAGTTTTGAGGAATGTTTAGAAGATGTAAACTCCTAGTGAGTAGTTATGGTGAAATATGATAATAGATGAGAAATCCTTAAAGGAGGAAATTGTAAAGGTTAAGTTAACAACCTAGTTTTGATCAAGAGAATAAGTAGAGATTAGTATGCTTTAATTTTGAGGATGAAATTCTTAGAAGAAGGGGTGAATGTGATAACCCGAAAATTTATAAAATCTTGAATGATTAGAATAAAGGTTTAAGAATAAAACCTAGATGAGAATTTGAGGATTTATTTAAAATTTTCAAGTAAAACCTATATGGTTTGCTATTTGAATGAGAATAGAGAAAATATGGGTTAAAAAATTTCATAACCCTAGAAATGAATTAATATGTACTTGAAGGAATATCAAGAATAAGGTATTACGATACTTGTAAATTCAATGTGAACTGAATAGTCTAAGAAATATTATATAAGTACATATGGAAATTTTCTTAAGGAGATAAGATTTCACATGAAGAGATGCTATGAGGTTAAACGAAGATGAGTATATGTATAGAAATATATATATATATATATACTTAGTAAGGTGCTATATATATTTTAGCAAGAGGAGTGAAGAATTAAGTTAATGATATAAGGATCAAGATAAAACTATGTTAGTACTTAACATAGCTTGAACGTTAGCCTTGACTAGCAAATAAGGATTTGAATAAGTATAAAGTCGTTAGTTAATACGATTTGCAATAAGAAGAGAGTAATTCAAAACTCAAAATTTGAGTTAGAGATAGAATTTTGAAGCATGGACTGCTCGGTTGCATCCGGAACATCAAGTTTAGTCAGAATGGACAGTAAACAAAAAATATGTAAAGGTTGACTTTTGGTCAAAGTTAAGAATTGACTTTTTATGGAGAAAAGTCAAAATTAGTGTGAGAAGTGAAAGTATGTTATATGGATAATGGTATAATATTTAATATTATACCAAAGGAGGTAAAGTAAAAAAATGAGATGAGATCCAATATATAATATGTACATTGGTATCAACTAGTTAGTAAATTAAATTCATATTTGAATAAATGATTGAATATATTAAATTTATATATTTAATATATAAATAAATTGTTTGAAAACAATTTATGAAGAGGAAGAGAAAATTAAATTTAATTATACAATATAAATTATATAATTTAAATAAGTTATTTAAATATGGTATGAGATTTAAATGACCTAAATGGTTACTTTTATTTAGTGGTCATAGAATTAATTCAAGTGAATTAAAATTTAATGGACTAAGGAAGTCATATTATTTAAACAAGCCCAATTAATTAATTAAGCATGGGACATGTAGATAAAGTGATTAAGGGCAATTAAAGTATTTAATCTAGCCCAATATATTATGTATGTGACAAGTATTATAATGACCCAATTTAATTAGGGTTGAAAGCCCAAGTTAGTTTTTGTTAGTAAGTAAAACAAGTAAAATTGCTAGCTCAATGAAAGTAATTAAGGGCCCAAACTAAGCCCACTTGAGGGAGAATAATAATATAAAAAAAATTATATTAAGTTAAGAGATATATTTTTATTATCTTAAGTTATTAATTTTATAAATTAATTAAAATAAGTTTAATTGGGTTATAGAATTTAATGTACAAGAGTGATGATTTAAATTCTAATTATTTGGAATGGATACCCTAATTAAATATTTAGGGTGTGATAAGATGGAAATGATTGGACTATCTATATATTACATGACCCAAAGGATTAATTGAAATCCCAAAAGATTAAAGAGAGTGACCCAATTTTTAAACCCAATTAATGAGGGCATGTTGGATACTTGAAGCATAAAAAAAGAGAGAGAAAGGAACAGATAAGAGGAGAAGAAAGAGGATAAGAGGATAAGAAGAAAAAAAGGATAAGAGAAAAAGAGATAAGGAGGAAAGAGAAGATAAAAAGAAAAAGATGAAAAGAAAGAGAAAGAGAGAAGAACGGGAAAAAAGAAGAAAGAGGGAGAGAAAGTGAAGAGTGGCCGAAGCCATGGAAGAAGGAAGGAGGAGAAAGATCCTCCATGGTAGAAGAAGAAGAAGAAGAAGAAGAAGAAGAAGAAGAAGAAGAAGAAGAAGCAAAGGTATAAAAATAATTTTTTTTTCTCCTAAGCTTTATTCTCTTTTGTTTTTTGTAATTTGATGAAAGGGGGGTTTTGATTTGGAAGTTCAAACCCCTATGATCTACGTGTTTTTCATGGATTCAAGTATGGATTTACCCATTTTGGGTGTTGATTTTGTTAGAAACCAAAAGAAAATAAAAATAAAATTTTCTAGTTTAGAAACCCAAATTTCTTGGTACTTTGAAAATCCACCGTGTTAAATCTATAACTCCTTTTCACAATCCGTCAAAGAGGGGTGCTAGATATATGTGTTTACTAGTTAAACCAAGTGGTAGCACTCAAAAATTTTGAGTTTTCATGGTGTAGTGACTGTTTAAGCCAAAACAGTCCCTTTTTCTAACAAAAATACAAACTGTTTTGGATCAGTCAGCAGCGGGGGCATTTTAGTCGACTTTTTATGTTTTAAAAAATTTGGAAAACTTTGGAGTGATAATATCAGAAGATATGAAGGTTGTGTAAAAAGTTGAGAATTTTTGGCCATACAGTTTGAGAGTTATGGATTTTACGATGAAGCTATTTTTATGAAGCCACCCGAATACCTCTCTGTGTATAAGTCCAAAAATTATAACATTGTTACTGGAAGTACATGTGTATAACAGGAACATACTGTACAAATTTTGAAATTTTTGTTGTTAATCTCAATTTATGAAAAATATGAGAATATTTGGCTATTATGGACTATTTAAATATAGTAAATGGATTTTAAAAATTCCGAAAAATATATATGTTCAATATAGAACTATATACTATAAAATCTCAGAAAAGAAATATTTTTGGGATCGATTTGGTATTTTTCATCTAAATTATGATAAATGGATAAATGGATTTAATTAAATATATGATGTCCAAAAATATGAAAAATATGATTTATGACTTGAGACCCTTGAACATGGCTTATGCAGATTTTTGATGAAGTTTTGGGTCGGGTGTGAAGTGTTGTTGTAAAGCCCCCAAATTCAAGTACTTGAAACACGAATTTAGTGCTTCACGATACTATTTCTCTGAGCGGAATAATACTAATAATATAATTATTAAACTTAATTTACATAGTTATCAGAGTCTATTCCCAAGTTCGCAACCTCTTATACATTCATTACATGATAATAATAATATATATCATCCTTATCATAATAAAGCAAACTATTACATAACATATCATAAAAACTCAATCAGCAACCTTCTCTTTTCCTTTATTCTTAGTCGAACCTTCTGCTTGACCACACTTAGCTGAAAATATTTAAATTAAGCAATGATGAGCATTTGAGTGCCCAACAAGTAATAGCAATTATATATATAAGTTGAAAGAATTTAAATGTTTTCTTTATTCTACCCTTCTATAACGAATCAATAGTTGTGAAGTAATTTTGAACCAATAATAATAACATAACAACCCTCTTCCAAATTTTTGAAACTACGTACTGACTATAAATAGGGTTAAGCGGACATACTATGAACATTGTTTTCATTTTCGAAAAGGTTTAACAGAACTTCATCTGTAAACAGTCATAACTTATGGGCTTGAGGGTGTACATCCCATGGACTCTGTATTGATCAATACTACATAACAAGAACGATATTATCATTCACTCTGGCTGCCTTGGGCACATAAAATTTTTCCCATGAATGGGATGTTCATACCTGTCGGGGTTCCAAACCAAAGCAATTCGATTGGATAATGGTAGGTTTTATCTTGTTCAACAATAATCTAATAATTCAACATATATATATATATATATATATATATAGGGTAATTGAAAAAGGTGTATCAACATGTGATCAAATGCAATGATTATCCAAGTGGGGACACTTGTATAACCATTTATAGAATTTAACGAACAGAATATATATCTGAATTACCATATACTAACATGTTGATAATCAATAAGCATATATAATATAGGGTTAATAATCTGTACATTAATAATATAATTCTGAAACATTCTTAATCATTTCCATTGCATAAAGAAAATGCAAATGTAGGATACTTGCCTGATGCACTGCTTACAATAAACAAATTAGTTTTATTTTTTATATCACGACCTATCATTAATCAAATCATTCGTTCGATTAGAACAATATACTATAACATATAGTACCGCATTTCGCAGTCAGCACATAACCTAATCACATTATCACACATGTTCAACAGTCATTGCATCACAAACAAACATTAATACAGTCAAAATATCTAAGTCCAGATCAATTCCTAAAATATGTCGGTGTACCGACAACTTTATCAGGTAATTATCGAGTCTAAGACTCTATTCTGTAACTCAATATCTGTAAATATCACTCATATTATTCTAAATGACTCAATAAACATTTATTATAATTTATCATAAATTTTCAAACCCGGAATCATTATCAAATGATTTAAACATTAAACAATTCTATTATCATTAATAATTATTTAATATTAAACTATTAATGAAACCATTGCCAAAATATTAAAGTTATTTATAATAATTTAGAATTTTTAAAGTATTAATATTACCTTTAAATGATTTTTAAAACATTTAAGATCATTTATAAATAATTACCATTAATATTTAAATATTAACGTACTATTTATCCAATATTAAAAGTCATTAATTATAACTTAAAATATTTTTAATTCATTTATATCCCTTTTAAATGATTTTTAAATCAATAAAACCATTTTTAAACTATTTATCTAATATAATTATTAAATAAATTTAATATCATTAATGTTAAATAAATATCATTAATATTTAATTATTAATGAAATTATCCTTTAAATATTAAAAGTTATATTTTATAACTTAAAATATCTTTAAACACTTTATTTTCATTTAAAATGATTTTTATAATATAAAAATTATTTTTAAACTAGATTATTTAATATAATTATTAAATAACTTTAATATCATAATAATTAGTTAATGAAATTCATCATAAAATATTAAAAGTCATTAAAAATAACTTAAAATATTTTCTTATTCCATAATATAAATTTAAATAATTTTTCAAGTATTAAAATCATTTTTAAATAATTTATTTAATATAATTATTAAATAAATTAAATATCTTTAATATTTTAAAAATATTAAATATTTGTGAAATATATCCAAAATAATTAAAATATAATTTTGGACTTTGAAAAATAATTTTAATAATTAAAAACTAATTTTCTATAATTATTTAATAAAAATATAATTTTTATAAATAAAGCGTCGCTAAAGACCACTATATATTTATGTAATCAATAGCCATAGTGTTCTAGGTGTTCTTCATGAAAACCCGTAACCTTTATATATGGGGTTATCAAGCAACGAGGTTTGACCACTTAATAAACCTTAGCACAAAGTGTTTCGATCATGTTGTTGATTAAATCATATAAAGCTAATACTACCACAAGATTCAATATCCAAGAACAAACATAGCTAACAAGCATGAAATAAACTAGATCTATGCCTTCAAAAATGATGTCAGGACTGTTCTTCATTTTTGGGTTACCCAGAAATGAAGAACAGACCATGGGTCATACTTTGAGCCTCTACTACAATCTGATCGTTTAATGTTTTAGTGATCTATGACTTCTAGATTCTAGCCCACATGTAACACTACAGATCTATCACAAAACATAACCATAACAACAAAACAATAGCAAGATATTGATCGGTCAAAGGTCGCCGAATATATGTTCAAAGGTTTTCGAAATTCCGGAAAATGCAAGTGTGACCAAGTGGCCCAATTTGACCACTCACTACGCTCAATACGTTTGATATTAAAGCTATTTTAAGGCATAATCTTGTAGTACATATACCAAGCTACTATTATATTACAAACAATGTAACCAAAACATGTAAACAATGGACATGATCTAGCCGATTAGAAATCTTGTCGACACGATCTGGGCATAACTGGTCGCCTGTGATTTCTTCCGGTATTAATGCTTGGGTCCAACGGTATTTCGTTAATAAATAACTTTCATTCTACATCAAATGACCCAGATTCTTTTTGCATATTAAAGACCATACTACAAGCTACACATTAAAACTTAAAAACAACAAAAACCATAATCGAGCAAGGATCTGTGGCCACTGACATTCGTTGTCAGACCACAGAACCAAGTTTTTCCAGATTTTGCAAATCTTCAAATCCGAGCTTCTAAATGTTATGGATCCAATATTTAGCAACCCAGATCATCATTAGACACTATAACCAACATATTCTAACACTCAAACATAACATCTAACACAGAATTTATGGACAAAAATTAAGCTAGGGTTTTATACCTTTAAACTTTGATTTCTTGATTCTGATCTTGTGATTTGTTAATGGTAATGGTGGGGCTTTGTTTTGGACTGGTCTGAGCAATGAATTTCGTGGGTTATGAGTTGAGAGAGATTGGTTGAGGGTGTGTGCACAAAATGAGCAAGCAAATGGTTTATTTCTCTCTAATCTATTTATAGAAGTCTAGAAAATGTGGGATTTAGCTATTATCCCCCATACACTTGTTATCCTATGGATAAAAAGCTTCACCTTATCTCTTCCAATTAATCCTAATCATGTGATTAATGGTGCTAAGTAGATTTTCAACCAAAGGGAGATTGACACCTATGTACTTGATGTAAGAGTGACTATTTAAGGAAACTTGATTAGCCTAATTTGTTGCCTTAAAAGGCCTATTGTGGCCGGCCACTAATTCCTTTATTTAGCTTTTATTTTAATGCATAAATTAGATAAATCAAAGGTCTAGAATACCCTTGGTTATGTGGGCTAAGTTTGGGCTTGAATTTGATTTCTTTTTGGGCTTCTCCCATAATTGTTTTGGGCCATGTAATAATCATAGTCTAACAATTTTAATATATGTTACCCAAATTATTTATTCAGGGTTTAAAATAAAATATAATTAGTTTGCAAAATTTATAATTAGGGTTTTCTTAATTTGATTAGGGTTCTAATCATACATGAACATTAGGGTTTATTATATAATAATTATACTTATCCTTGCTAATTTAGCAATTAGGGTTCATAATTTTTGGTAATTAGGGTTACCAAATCAAAATTAGGGTTTATACTTAATAATTAGGATTTCAAGAAATTAATATATATATAAATGCTAATTAGGGTTGACCTAGTTAATCAGGGTTGAAAATCATACATTACACACGCTTATATAATAGTCTTGAACTCACAATTGAGTTTCAAATTAGGGTTTCCACAAGAAAAACTAGGGTTTTACATAATACATCATAACTAATCAATCATTGTGGGTCCACATACTACAAAGATATATAATTATAGTAATCGAAAAATTAAAATATAAATAATATTATATTATTATTCTCATTCCTTGATCAAAATCCAAAATTAGGGTTTGGATTCCATATCCGATTTATTCGTAATACTTAACATTATTAATTAAGTTAAAATAATTAATTAATAATCTGTACTAAAATTCATATAATAAAGTAATTATTATAATAATTTTAAAAATCATTTCATATATTATATAAATAATATATGATTATATTTTCATGGAAAATAATTAATAAAACATTTCTGCTATAAAATTAATTATTATAAAAATATAATTTATAATAATCTATAATTCTAAAATAAAATTATTTAAAATCATTCATGTAATAAATATATCACATAAATACATACACACATTATCTTGGCACATATTCCCCATATTTAAAATAATAATAAAAAATTTATACGCAAAATTTCTAATTTATTTGTATAGAAAATATCGGGTTGTTACATTCACCCTCCCTTACAAAGATTTCGTTCCCGGAATCACCGTTTTAAAACATACACATACAAGTGTACGTAGCATATACAATCATTGTAAGTAGATCTTGATCATAAATGATCGTACTGATCTTTAAATTATTCACGTAAAGCTTGTCTATCTGATTAAACAGAAATTTGATTTCTAAAAGAACTCAAATTCCCTCTTCAAAATTTCTTTATAAAATAATTTATTATATATATATATAAGAAAATCATATATAAGAAAATAAAATTTGATTAGAATACTACCTGGAGTTGCATCCTTCGCTGCCACCGTATCTTGAACTGTCATACTGAAGACTCATGTGGTTGGTTCTATTATTTCGTTTGTTGAAGTTGGTACCGTCGTTGCCAATGTCCTGCTGCCTTTTCCCTTATTCACATTTCTTGCCTCCCTTATCCTTCTTGGACAGTCTTTCACCTTATGCTCCATTGATTCACAAATAAAACATCCACTATACATTCTCGGATTGGGGCAGTTGGGAGAGATATGTCCCTTCTGCCCACACTTATAACACACAAACTTACCTTTAAGACAATCTCCCGAGTGATTCTTTCCGAAATTTCTACACTGCATAGCCTGTTCCTTTCCACCTCCTAGCCTAATTTCGGTATTCCTAAAATTATCTCTTTTCCTCTTCCCAGTCCTACTACCACTACTCCCTTTTTCGGCTCTAGTTTGAATTGCCTCCCACCAAAAATTCGTCCCCCCCTTTTTTATTGTATAGGTGGCAAAAGTTGTCTTTTGTCCCTCTATTACCCCAGCTATCACAAATGCTTCCACAGGGTCAGTTGATCCTCTAAATCCTGGCGTTCTGACTACCTTGAAGTCTTTGAAGTTCGCTAATCGATTTTCTAGCTGATTCCCCACGACTAGTATTCCATTCTACATATCTTGAGCGACCATATTCACAAAATTTCAGACGGTCCGGTTGTCTCGACTTTTTTATCGATGTGTTCTTCGTCCATTGATTTTTGCTTTCGTCTTGGTGGCATTATTTGATTAGTCATAATTTATCATTCATCAACTTACCTTCTATATCTTAGGGTATTTATATAACGCGAAATGTTCTACTCGAATAATCATGTATTCAAAATATTAGATTTCAAAAACTTTGGTTTACTATATTAACCAGTGCTCAGATAATTGATTACTATCTTTATACCAACTTATTTCATTAATCCATCATAGACTCATTTTCATAACACTTGTCATTCTATAACACATACTGTTTTAAACATCTTTCATCCCTTTGTGACTACAAAAGTAGGGATTTACAGCCTTGACTAATACCAAAAGTTGGGATCATTATATTAAACAGACATACTTAACATTAAATAGACCTACACCACAGAACCTATACTACCTATTCACTACGCCTTTTTCTTGGACAACCTTTCGCCTGATGACCTTCTATCCCACAGATAAAACATGCTCCTGATTTATAGTCGGGACAATACAGAGTGGTATGTCCCTCATAGCCACAAAGGTAACATATTCTTTTCCCTTTCTTCTTATCGGATTTTCCTAAGTCATGGTCTTCTATCTTTCTTTTCCCCTTCTTGCTCGGAGCTGCACACGATGTGTTGCTTGAGGCTCCCATCTGATCAATTTAGATTTTAAGCTTATCTTGTGCTTCCATTGTTTCTATTAACGCCTGACGCAGTTGACTATTTAACAGCTTTTCTATTTTCCACAGCTTTTCCAGAGAAGAAACCTTGTTCCCCAGATCCTGCACCTCTGTTGATGCTTGTTTAGCTTTAACTTTAGTGTCCGAATCATTATCTGTAAGCTCCACCATCTCCGGATCTGGTACTACATTTTTTATAATAACCACTTCGTCTGGGTTATTTTCATTGTGATCCTCTATTTCAGCTATTGGTTTCGATATTAGCTCGGGGGTATGGATTTGATCCTTTTTCATGCTATAAGCATATAACAAGCCTTTTCCATCAAACATCTACACACATAAATTATCCTTATTAGCATATAGTATATACACATAACAAATAATAGTTTTATACAAGTTATCTTTTATTTTGTTTGACGATGAATTTAGTCAATTCATCTCTTTATATACTCTATATGAGTTATTTATATTATCAACGTTTTCCTCTGTTCTAAGGTTATAGCCTAAGGTCTATCCCACCTAAGGTTTCTAACCCTAAAGCTCTGATACCAACTTGTAAAGCCCTCAAACTCGGGTACTTGAAACCTGAATTCAGTGCTTCACGATACCATTTCTATGAGCGGAATAATACTAATAATATAATTATTAAACTTAATTTATATAGTTATTAGAGTCTATTCCCAAGTACACAACCTCTAATACATTCTTTACATGATAATAATAATATATATATATATATATCATCCTTATCATAATAAAGCAAACTATTACATAACATATCATAAAAACTCACAGCAACCTTCTCTTTTCCTTTATTCTTAGCCGAACCTTCTGCTTGACCACACTTAGCTAAAAATATTTAAATTAAGCAAGGATAAGCATTTGAGTGCCCAACAAGTAATAGCAATTATATATATAAGCTGAAAGAATTTAAATGTTTTCTTTATACTACCCTTCTACAACGAATCAATAGTTGTGAAGTATTTCTGAACCAATAATAATAACATAACAACCCTCTTCCAAATTTTTGAAACTACGTACTAACTATAAATAGGGTTAAGGGGACATACTATGAACATTGTTTTCATTTTCGAAAAGGTTTAACATAACTTCATTTATAAACCGTCATAACTTACGGGCACGAGGGTGTACATCTCATGGACCCTGTATTAATCAATATTACATAACAAGAACGATATTATCGTTCACTTTGGCTGCCTTGGGCACATAAAAATTTTCCAATGAATGAGATGTTCATACCTGTCGGGGTTCCAAACCAAAGCAATTCAGTTGGATAATGGTAGGTTTTATCTTGTTCAACAATAATCTAATAATTCAACATATATATACGGGTAATTGACAAAGGTGTATCAATATGTGATCAAATGCAATGATTATCCAAGTGGGGACACTTGAATAACCATTTCTAGAATTTAACGAACAGAATATATATCTGAATTACCATATACTAACATGTTGATAATTAATGAGCATATACAATATAGGGTTAATAATCTGACAGTAATAATATAATTCTGAAACATTCTTACTCATGTCCATTGCATAAAGGAAATGCAAAGGTAGGATACTTGCCTGATGCACTGCTTACAATAAACAAATTAGTTTTATCTTTTATATCACGACCTATCATTAATCAGATCATTCGTTCGATTAGAACAATATACTATAACATATAATCTTTGCAGATTTTGCAACAAAGACATAACCTAATCACATTATCACACATGTTCAACAAATCATCAGATCACAAACAAACATTAATACAGTCAAAATATCTAAGTCCAGATCAATTCCTAAAATATGTCGGTGTACCGACAGCTTTATCGGGTAATTATCGAGTCTAAGACTCTATTCTGTAACTCAATATCTGTAAATATCAGTCATATTATTCTAAATGACTCAATAAACATTTTTTTATAATTTATCATAAATTTTCAAACCCGGAATCATTATCAAATGATTTAAACATCAAAACAATTCTATTATCATTAATATTTAATTAATATTAAACTATTAATGAAACCATCGCCAAAATATTAAAGTTATTTATAATAATTTAGAATATTTTAAAGTAGTAATATTACCCTTAAATGACTTTTAAAACATTTAAGATCATTTATAAATAATTACCATTAATATTTAAATATTAACGTACTATTTATCCAATATTAAAAGTCATTAATTATAACTTAAAATATTTTTAATTCATTTATATCCCTTTTAAATGATTTTAAATCAATAAAACCATTTTAAACTATTTATTTAATATAATTACTAAATAAATTTAATATCATTAATGTTAAATAAATATCATTAATATTCCATTATTAATGAAATTATCCTTTAAATATTAAAAGTTATATTTTATAACTTAAAATACCTTTAAACACTTTATTTTCATTTAAAATAATTTTATAATATTAAAATCATTTTTAAACTAGATTATTTAATATAATTACTAAATAACTTTAATATCATTAGTTAATGAAATTCACCATAAAATATTAAAACTTATTAAAAATAACTTAAAATATTTTCTTATTCCATAATATAATTGTAAATGATTTTTCAAGTATTAAAATCATTTTTAAATAATTTATTTAATATAATTATTAAATAAATTAACTACCTTTTAATATTCCAAAAATATTAAATATTTGTGAAATATATCCAAAATAATTAAAATATAATTTTCGGACTTTAAAATAATTTTAATAATTTATTATGTATTTTTAATAATTAAAAACTAATTTTCTATAATTATTTAATAAAAATATGATTTTTATAAATAATCTGTCACTAAAGACCACCTATAGCGACAGAACCGTCGCTATATGTGTTCTTCATGAAAACCCAGAACCTTCATAGCCAGTTATCAAGCAAGCAGATTTGACCACGAATAATTCTTAGCACAAAGTGTTTCTGATCATGTTGTTGATTAAATCGTATAAAGCTAATGTCAGTCTACAAGATCCAGCAACAAACATAGCTAACAAGCATGAAATAAACTAGATCTATGCCTTCAAAAATGATGTCAGGACTGTTCTTCATTTCTAGGTTACCCAGAAATGAAGAACAGACCATGGGTCATACTTTGAGCCTCTACTACAATCTGATCGTTTAATATTTTAGTGATGACTTCTAGATTCTAGCCCACATGTAACACTACAGATCTATCACAAAACATAACCATAACAACAAAACAATAGCAAGATATTGATCGGTCAAAGGCTGTCAGAATATATGTTCTTGACATTTCTGGAAATTCCAGAAAATACAACTGTGACCGAGTGGCCTGCTTTGACCATTCACTACGTTCAATACGTTTGATATTAAAGCTATTTTAAGGCATAAGCTTGTAGTACTCATACCAAGCTACTATTATATTACAACAACAGAACCAAAACATGTATACACGGACAGATCTAGCCGATCAAAATCTTGTCAGACACGATCTGGGCATAATCTAGGCTGCCCAGATTTCTTCCGGTCAATGCCGATCAACGATATTTGACCGTTAATAACTTTCATTCTAGACATCATATGACCCAGATTCTTTTTGCAGATTAAAGACCATACTACAAGCTACACATTAAAACTTAAAAACAACAAAAACATAATCGAGCAAGGATCTGTGGCCACTGACATTCGTTGTTAGACCATATAACCAATTTTTTCCAGATTTTGCAAATCTTCAAATCTGAGCTTCTAAATGTTATGGATCCAATATTTAGCAACCCAGATCATCATTAGACACTATAACCAACATATTCTAACACTCAAACATAACATCTAACACAGAATTTATGGACAAAAATCAATCTAGGGTTTTATACCTTTAAACTTTGATTTCTTGATTCTGATCTTGTGATTTGTTAATGGTAATGGTGGGGCTTTGTTTTGGACTGGTCTTAGCAAAGAATTTTGTGGGTTATGAGTTGAGAGAGATTGGTTGAGGGTGTGTGCACAAAATGAGCAAGCAAATGGTTTATTTCTCTCTAATCTATTTATAGAAGTCTAGCAAATGTGGGATTTAGCTATTATCCCCCATACACTTGTTATCCCATGGATAAAAAGCTTCACCTTATCTCTTCCAAGTAAGCCTAATCATGTGATTAAGGGTGCTAAGTAGATTTTCAACCAAAGGGAGATTGACACCTATGTACTTGATGTAACAGTGACTATTTAAGGAAACTTGATTAGCCTAATTTGTTGCCTTAAAAGGCCTATTGTGGCCGGCCACTAATTCCTTTATATAGCTTTTATTTTAATGCATAAATTAGATAAATCAAAGGTCTAGAATATCCTTGGTTATGTGGGCTAAGTTTGGGCTTGAATTTGATTTCTTTTTGGGCTTCTCCCATAATTATTTTGGGCCATGTAATAATCATAGTCTAACAATTTTAATATATGCTACCCAAATTATTTATTTAGGGTTTAAAATAAAATATAATTAGTTTGAAAAATTTATAATTAGGGTTTTCTTAATTTGATTAAGGTTCTAATCATACATGAACATTAGGGTTTATTATATAATAATTATAATTATCCTTGCTAATTTAGCAATTAGGATTTAGAATTTTTGGTAATTAGGGTTAACAAATCAAAATTAGGGTTTATACTTAATAATTAGGATTTTAAGAAATTAATATATATATATATATATATAAATGCTAATTAGGGTTGACCTAGTTAATCGCAAAATCATACAACACAGTTATATAATAGTCATGAACTCGCAATTGAGTTTCAAATTAGGGTTTCCACATTAAAACTAGGGTTTGACATAATACATCATATTTGATCAATCATTGTCAGTCCACATACCTACAGTATATAATTATAGTACTGAAAAATCAAAATATAAATAATATTATATTATTATTCTCATTCCTTGATCAAAATATAAAATTATGGTTTGGATTCCATATCTCGATTTATCGTTATACTTAACATTATTAATTAAATTAAAATGATTAATTAATAATCTGTATTAAAATTCATATAATAAAGTAATTATTATAATAATTTAAAATTATTTCATATATTATATAAATAATATATGATTATATTTTCATGGAAAATAATTAATAAAAACATTACTATATAAAATTAATTATTATAAAATATAATTTATAATAATCAATAATTCTAAAATAATATTATTTAAAATCATTCATGTAATAAATATATCACATAAATAATACACACATTATCTTGGCACATATTCCCCATATTTAAAATACTAATAAAAAATTTATACGCAGAATTTCTAATTTATTTGTATAGAAAATATCGGGTTGTTACAGTTGTGATGTTTATGGCATTTTAGAATGTTTAATGAGTTAATTAAGGAAAGAAAAACAATTGAACTAAATTGTATATTAATGTGATTAATGACTTCAATTATTTTTTTATATGACTAATAATATTGGATTAAGATATTATTAGTAGTATTTGACTGGAATGTTATTAAAAGGTTAATAACCGTAGCGTTAAATATTATTACATAATTAATAATATTTGACGGGAGATTAAAATAAGAGATTTATATTATTTTTCAATATAATTGTTGAATTTGGTATTCAATGAACTATGTTATGCTTGTAATAGACTAAAATGAGAATTCAGGGTGCTAAATTGGATTTTGGATTGCTGAAATGGTTTCAGTCTACTGAAATATTTTGTGGTCTGCTGAAATAGTAATTTCAGGATGCTTAAATGTAATCCGATTTACTGAAATGATATTTCAGTTTACTGAAAGGTTATCTAGCTTACTAAGATAACATATAAAGGAAAAACTTATAAGTATAGGTTATAAGTGATGAAAAGATTATCAAAGTATAATGATAATACTAAGACTAAGGTGTAATGTCTAATACTTAACTTTGTGAGTGAAGGTTAGACAAGTTAATATAAGATGATGAGATTATAAGTAAGTAAATGAATATGGTGGTAAGATTATCTAATATGTGACTATGTGATTAAGTGTTAGATAGTATTATGGAATAAGGTATGATATGCTAATTGAAAGATCAATCTTATACCTGATAGGTCTTTTCAATAAAGAGAATAAATTAAATTACGTAGCGGTAATTGTGACGCCCCCAAATCCGGATACTTGAAACCCGAACTCAGTGCTTCACGATACCATTTCTATAAGTTTGAATAATACAAGAGTAATATTACATTCAAACTTAATTTACATACATCAAAGTTTACTTCCAGTGCTGAGACCTTCAAATACATTCCTTACAATACTTGAATAGATATCCATACCTATAACCATTAACTCATAATACACACTTATTCGATCGACTTTCCTTTTCCTTTGTTCGCGTGCTCGAGCCTTCAAAGTTGCTCATACATAACTTGAAAACATTTGATTTAAGCAAGGATGAGCATTTGAGTGCCCAAATAAGTAATAGCAATTATATATATAAGTGAAAGAATATAAGTATTCCCTTTACATAACACTTCTACAACGAATCAAAAGTTGTGAAGTAATCATCTTGATAAAAGATTCACATAACAACTCTCTTTCAAATTCTTGAAATGAGGCTTTACCCATGAATAGGGTTTAAGAAACATACTATGAACATTCTTTTCATTTTCGAAAAGGTTTAGCGAAATTCATCCACAAAAATATAATATAACTTACAGAGCACGGAGGGTGATCACCCATTGTACTTGTACTGTCAGATTGATCAATACTACATAACTAGAACGACATTCATCGCTCATCCTTTTTGTCGCCAAGCGCATAAAATTTTCCAATTATCGGGATGTTCATACATGCACGGTTCCAAACCCGAAGGTTTATAATCTTGCTCAACAATAATATGTAATTCAACATATATGTATACGGGTAATTGACATGGTATATCAACATGTGAATAAATGCTATGATTATCCAAGTGGGGACACTTGTATAACCATTTAGAAATCAACTTAACGTAATATATATCCGAAGCTAACATGTTGATAATCAAAGCGTACATAATTTGTCTTTGAAATAGAATAATTCGAAACTTCTTACTCATGTCCATTGCATAAAGGAAATGCAAAGGTAGGATACTTGCTCGATTCATCGATTACAAATCTCAACTTAGACCTTATCTCATTATCACAACCTATCAATAAGCAAGGTCATTCGTCCGATTAGAACATAAATCATAACACATAAGATCTTTATCAATTATGGTCGAAGACATAGTCTAATTATGTCATCACATTCTATACTTTTATACATTTTTCAAATATCTCATCCATGTTCTTATAAAGTAGTCTTTTCTTTCTATTATAGGGTCCGACGGGTTAAATGGCGTCACAAACGACTTTTATTTGTACATCTTGAGTCTAAGACTCTTATTCTATACCTCAACATCTCGTGAATATCGGACATTTTACTTTTAATCATTTTCGAATTTTTCCGAGAAATTGAAAATTTTAAAATAATTCAAATCATCACTCAAGGTTTATAGTGATATAATTGTTATTATGGTTGTTCTTCACCAAATCTCGGACTTCATAACTAGGTTCTCTAGTCGACTAGTTTGATTAGGATATCACTTTCAAACATCGTAATTATAATTACATGATTTAGACATTAAACAATTCCATTATCATTAATAATTAATTTATATTAAACTATTAATGAAACCATTGCTAAAATATAAAAGTTATTTATAATAACTCAAACTATTTTTAAAACATTTATATTACCCTTAAATGATTTTTAAAACAATTAAAATCATTTTAAATAATCACCATTAATATATAAATATTAATGTACTATTCATCCAAATATTAAAAGTCATTAATTATAACTTAAAATATTTTTAAATCCTTAATATCCTCTTTAAATGATTTTTAAATAAATAAAACCATTTTAAACTATTTATTTAATAATAATTATTAAATAAACTAAATATCACTAATATTATCTTAATATCATTAATATTAAATTATTAATGAAATTATCCTTTAAATATTAAAAGTTATATTTTATAACTTAAAATATTTTTAAATACTTTAATTTCATTTAAAATGATTTTTATAATATTAAAATCATTTTTAAACTAAATTATTTAATATAATCATTAAATAACTTTAATATCATTAATATTAATTAATTAATAAAATACATCACAAAATATTAAAAGTCATGGAAAATAACTCAAAATATTTTCTTATACCATAAAATAATTTTCATGATTTTTCATGAATTAAAACTATTTTTAAATCATTTATTTAATATTATAATTAAATAAATAAATACTTTTTATATTTCAAAAATATTAAATATTTATGAAATATACTCAAAATAATTAAAAACTATTTTTAGGACTTTAAAATAATTTTTCATAATTTATTTGGTATTTTTAATAATTAAAAACTAATTTTTTCTAATTTTAAATTAATTTCCTAGGAAAATCGTAAATTAAAATAATTAAAAGCTGTCGCTAAAGGCCCCTATAGTGATGAAATGTCGCATTATAGGTGTTCTTGAGCCTACCCGAGATCTTCATAAGGCGTAACCGAGAGTTTTACTTTGACCGTGAATAACTCTCTCATCTTAACAATTTGGACAATCTATAAATTGGGTCTTGTAGAGGAAATACAAGACTACAAGATCCAACAATCATAACCTCTAAACAAACATCGATCCGGGATAAATCAGCCATCAAAGTAGCTACCAAAGCTGTTCTTCACACGAAGAACAGTTCGAGGTGCCTACTTTTGGACCTCTATAACTTTATGATCGTGCAACGTTTATGTGATCTATCAATTTCGATTGTGTAGACAACATGTAGGACTACAACTCTAACACTTAACATCATCATAACAACAATAAATCAAGCATTTAAAGTATGGTCAAACCTTGTAAGAAAATCAACACTTAGAAAATTCGAGTCCCGAAATTTTCTAATCAATGCCTCGGTCAACCCACTTTGACCTTAAATAACTCTTAATCCAAGTAATATATATGGACCTGATTCTTTTGGAGGTTAAAAATAACACATAACAAGCTACACATATCAACCTTTAGAACACAAAACACATTACAGATGACCAGAGATATAAGGCCCGACATTTTCCAAAAAAACATTTTTCGAACACTTAGAATATTTTCCGGGTTTGAAAAGCAAATGGTCAATGCTTGGTCAACCCACTTTCGACCGCTTATAAATCCCGATCTACAATAGATATGAACTTGATTCCTTTTGGAGATTAAAGGCCACATACCGGAAGCTACATAGCAAGCTTTAAACATCAAAAAACGCTTAACAGGATGGGATCTACTGACCTACGACATTCGTTGTCGTAACACAAAAATGAAAATTTCCAGATTTTAAAGATCTTCAAACCGAAAGCTTCGAATGTTATGGAATCAACATCAAGCAACCCAGATCATCCTTAGACACTATAATCAACATGTTTTAACATTTAAACATAACATCTAACACCAAAAGTTTAAGAAAAATCAAGCTAGGGTTTATACCTTTTAAGCTTTGATTCGATTTTTTGGCTCTTGATTTGTTATTGGTGTGAATGGGGCTTGTTTATAGACTGATATAATGAGAGAATTTCGTAGGTTTAAGCATTGGGAGAATGAAGCTAAGTGCTTGGGTATAAATAGGCCAAAATGTTGCATTTCTCTCTCTTGAATCCATAAATTAATGCATGAATTGATTCTAGTGGCTGATTGATGGTAATACTACAGCCCATAGGTAATTTCTAGATGGATTGGCCGGATTTTGTGGACAAGTGGTAGCAATAAGACATAAATAATGCATTTTCCCTTTCCTTTAATTTAAAAAAATAATTTTAAATACCTTGGATGCTAAAGTGGGATGATTCCCTTGTTTGAGAGCTGATAGCATGTAGGGTAAGTATGTTGGGCATCCTTGTTGCAAGATCCTATCAACAATGTAAGTAATAATACACTAAAATGACAAAAAGGGTATTTTGGTCATTTCACATATAATTCCAAGGGCATTTTTGTAAAAGGCCATTAAATGTAATATTTAACCATTAGATTATAATTCTTACCATTTACCAATTAATTTCTACCATTTGGTAAATTAAAACATTTATATAATACCGTCGTAATTAAACCCGATAATTTTAAATTAGGGTTTTCTTTAGAAAATTAGGGTTTTCTAATTAGGGTTTCTTAACGTTATCAATTAGGGTTTTCTAATTGATCATTAGGGTTCTCTAATTATCTCTGCGTATGATCTAACATGTCATTACGGTTTCTAACTTCAACCGATTAGGGTTGTAATAATTAGGGTTTGTCCTGATTATCGCCAGTAAAATAGTAATTAGGGTTTTTTCTTCTAATTACCGACATTCGTGTACACAAGTAACTTCATATACACAAGAACTTCATATACTACTCGGTCATTTCTCATAATCGAGTTTAATAATTAGGGTTTCACAAAAGACGCAGTAATATGCTATGACCTAATCAACCGTCATCGCTTTCAATATTATCGTCGCACATACACAAAGACATAATTATTGTATCAGTAAAATCATTATAATAATAATATAATATTATTATTATCATCTCTTGATCACAATCCCAATTCGTGGTTTGGATCTCATATCCGACTTCTCTTTCGCATATCAAGTTAAAATACTTGATTTAAATATTCTCGAACAATTCATATAATAAAATATTTATTATATAATTCTAATTATCACTTCATATATTATTTCCAATCATGTTATCATGGAAAATAATTAATAAAAACATTTCTGCTTACAGAAATTAATTACCATAAAAATATAATTTGTAGTAATTAATTATTCCAAAATTATTTCTAATTTTTCAAGTAATAAATATATTCGCATTTATCGTTCACATTACTAGACACTTAGTCTCGTCATTAAAGAAAAAAAAAAAAAATTATACGCAAATTTTCTTATTTATTTTATTTAGGAAATCTCGGGTTATTACATTCACCCTCCCTTATAAGGATTCCGTCCCCGGAATCACCGCTTTAAAACTCATAATACGTAAGAGTACATAACGATATAATCATTGTATCGTAGATCTCGATCATACTTGATCGAATCGATCTTTAACTATTCTCCATAACGCTTGTTTTTTTCGATAAATGTAATTTTGATCTCTAAAAGAACTCAAATTCCTTCCTCAAAATTTCTTTAATAAAGTAATTTACTATATGTATATATACAGAAAATCATATAAGACACATAAGTTATTCAAATAGCACACGGAGTTCGCTTCCAAACCGCCACAAGATCCTCAACTGCCACGATATCTTGAAGCGACCATAATGAAGACACTTACGGTTTATTTCGTTGTCTTTATATCTTATTGTCATTTCTTGTATTCACATTCCTTATCTCATTTCTTCTTCTTTCACCTTATACTCTTTCATCTTATACTCCATTGATTCATAAATAAAACATTATTTATACATTCTTGAATTGGGACAATTGGAAGAGATATGTCTCTTCCGCCCACAAACTTTCTCTTTATCTCATTTCCTTTATCATATAGGTGATAAAAGTTATCTTTTGCCCTTCTCGTTATCCTAACTATCATAAACGCTTCTATCGAGTCACTTAATCCTCTATACCCTAGCAATAAGATCGCTTTAAAGTCTTTAGCGCTCGTTGTTAGATTATCCGGTTGATCTTCCAAATTTGGTTTTCATTTTTCGTCTCGGTGACATAATCATAAATTATTCTTCATTTCCTTACATTTTAAGCCTCATCGATATCGTTCGACATATAACACAAAATTTTCTACTCAAATAATCATGTATTCCAAAATATTAAATTTTGAAACTTGGTTTACTATATTAACCAATATTCGAGATAAATATCGCTATCTTTATAACAACTTACTTCATTAATCCAACTTGTGACACTCATGGTACTTCCAACCACATAGCACCTCACATTAATAGAACTTAACATACCATAAGACATATTGCTTTAAACATCTGCTATCCTTTGTGACTCAAAAGTTTGGATTTATAAACTTGATCAACATAAAAGTTGAAAATAGTTCATTACTTATCATACACATTACATCTACTCAACATAACCTAAATCTTTTCTTGGACATCTTTTCATTGATGGCCTTTCCTCCTACAAACAAAACATGAACACGGTTCTAAATAAGGACAATAATGAGAGGTATGTCCCTCACGTCCATAAACATAACATATCTTCTTCCCTTTCTTCTTATCGGGTTTTCCTACCTCGTGGTCTTTTATCTTTCTTTTTCCTTTACCTCCTGAGTTGCACATACATGATGTGTTGCTTGAGGCTCCCATCCCGATCAATTTGGATCTTAAGCTTATCCGGCTCTTCCATTGTTTCTTTTAATGCTTTTCGCAGCTTGAATATTAAGCAACTTTTCTATCTCCCACAACCTTTCTAGTGAAGAAACCTTGTTCTCCAGATCCTGCACCTCTGTTGATGCTTGAGCAGCTTCAACTTTAGTGTTTGAATCACTATCTATCAAATCCACCATTTCGGATCTCGATGCTACGCTTTTTCCACGATAGCCACCTCGTCCGATTTGGGTTCTGGTGAGCTTCTATTTCAAATTGTTGGCCTCGATATTAGCTTGGGGTATGGATCTCGATCCTTCTTATTCCACATATCTTTTCCACCGGACATCTACATACATAAGTTACCACGATCGACATATAGTATACATACACAACAATCAAGAGTTCTATATCGTTGTCTCTTATTTTGTTTGACGATAAATTTATTCAATTCTCATCAACGCTTTATCCTTTTTTCACGAAAAGGCGCTCCATCCACTTCATGTCGAATCGCATAAAGGCGATGCCTAAAGCCTGCTCCAAGGTATATATCTTGGTGTCTTTGGCTTTTATCTCAACCTTCAACCGCCCTACCAGTATCTCTCATTTCCAACCTCCCTCGAACTCTCGGCTAATTCTATACGTGTTCGGTGAGTGGCGTCCTTATCGTTGTTCGAAACCGAGAAGTACGATTACGTGCCTCCGCTTGCTCAAATCTCTAGTCAGTAAGTCGTTCCTAACTAACAAATCTCTTATCATCTCACTGTCTGTGTACTCCTCGCTAGAGTCCATCGTCTCTTGGGTCAAGGAATTGCTACTTTGACTTTCGTCATCCATCCTATGACCACAATAAACGAGACAACATTAGCACCGAAATAAAATATATTCATCGGTAAAATGAAGGAATATTTTATTTAGTACAACTAAAACTTGATGGATCTCTTCGACTCATCATATCTTATAACTCCTCACCAGAGTACTTCGTCTCCTGGTTCACTGAATATTTATCTTATCTTTCGTCCTCCATTCTACTAAGGTTATAACCTAGGTTTTGCACTCCTAACGTTTATAACCTACAGCTTTGATACCAACCTGTGACGCCCCCAAATCCGGATACTTGAAACCCGAACTCAGTGCTTCACGATACCATTTCTATAAGCTGAATAATACAATAGTAATATTACATTCAAACTTAATTTACATACATCAAAGTTTACTTCCCAGGTACGAGACCTTCAAATACATTCCTTACAATACTTGAATAGATATCCATACAGCTATAACCATTAACTCATAATACACACTTATTCGATCAGCTTTCCTTTTCCTTTGTTCGTGCCCGAGCCTTCAGGTTGCTCATACATAACTGAAAACATTTGATTTAAGCAAGGATGAGCATTTGAGTGCCCAGCAAGTAATAGCAATTATATATATAAGCTGAAAGAATATAAGTATTCCCTTTACATAACACTTCTACAACGAATCAAAAGTTGTGAAGTAATCTGTACTGATAAAAGATTCACATAACAACTCTCTTTCAAATTCTTGAAATGAGGCTTTACCCATGAATAGGGTTTAAGAAACATACTATGAACATTCTTTTTTCATTTTCAAAAGGTTTAAAGTAAATTCATCCACAAACCGTCATAACTTACGCACGGAGGGTGATCACTCATTGCATTCTCAGATTGATCAATACTACATAACTAGAACGACATTCATCGCTTCATCCTTTGTCCACCAAGCGCATAAAAAATTTTCCCATTATCGGGATGTTCATACATGCACGGTTCCAAACCCGAAGGTTTTTAATCTTCTTTCAACAATAATATGTAATTCAACATATATGTATACGGGTAATTGATATGGTATATCAACATGTGAATAAATGCCATGATTATCCAAGTGGGGACACTTGTATAACCATTTAGAAATCAACTTAATGTAATATATATCCGAGCTAACATGTTGATAATCAAAGCGCATATAATTTGTAGATTTGAAATAGAATAATTTCAAACTTCTTACTCATGTCCATTGCATAAAGGAAATGCAAAGGTAGGATACTTTTCGATTTCTTCGATTACAAATCTCAACTTAGACCTTATCTCTTTATCACAACCTATCAATAAATGTGTCATTCGTCCGATTAGAACATAAATCATAACACATAAGATCGTCAATTATGGTCAAGACATAGTCTAATTATGTCATCACATTCTATACTTTTATACATTTTTCAAATATCTCATCCATGTTCTTACAATAGTCTTTTCTTTCTATTATAGGTCCCATAAATTGTTTGTCTGCATCACATGACTTTTATCAGTACATACCTGAGTCTAAGACTCTTTATTCTATACCTCAACATCCGTGAATATCGGACATTTTACTTTTAATCATTTTAATTTTTCACTAAATTGAAAATTTTAAAATAATTCAAATCATTACTCAAGGTTTATAGTGATATAATTGTTATTATGGTTGTTCTTCACCAAATCCTGGACTTCATAACCGGTTCTCTAATCACTAGTTTGAACCTGGATATCACTTTTAAACATCGTAATTATAATTACATGATTTAGACATTAAATAATTCCATTATCATTAATAATTAATTTATATTAAACTATTAATGAAACCATTGCCAAAATATAAAAGTTATTTATAATAACTCAAACTATTTTTAAAACATTTATATTACCCTTAAATGATTTTTAAAACAATTAAAATCATTTTTAAATAATCACCATTAATATATAAATATTAATGTACTATTCATCCAAATATTAAAAGTCATTAATTATAACTTAAAATATTTTTAAATCCTTAATATCCTCTTTAAATGATTTTTAAATAAATAAAACTATTTTTAAACTATTTATTTAATAATAATTATTAAATAAACTAAATATCACTAATATTATCTTAATATCATTAATATTAAATTATTAATGAAATTATCCTTTAAATATTAAAAGTTATATTTTATAACTTAAAATATTTTTAAATACTTTAATTTCATTTAAAATGATTTTATAATATTAAAATCATTTTTAAACTAAATTATTTAATATAATCATTAAATAACTTTAATATCATTAATATTAATTAATTAATGAAATACATCACAAAATATTAAAAGTCATGGAAAATAACTCAAAATATTTTCTTATACCATAAAATAATTTTTCATGATTTTTCATGAATTAAAACTATTTTTAAATCATTTATTTAATATTATAATTAAATAAATAATACCTTTTATATTTCAAAAATATTAAATATTTATGAAATATACTCAAAATAATTAAAAACTATTTTAGGACTTTTAAAATAATTTTTCATAATTTATTTGGTATTTTTAATAATTAAAACTAATTTTTCTAATTTTTAAATTAATTTAGGAAAATCGAAATTAAAATAATTAAAATCGTCGCTAAAGGCCCCTATAGTGATGTAAGTGTCGCTTATAGGTGTTCTTGAGCCTACCCCAGATCTTCATAAGGCGTAACCGAAAGTGGCCTACTTTGACCGTGAATAACTCTCTCATCTTAACGAATTTGGACAATCTATAAATTGGGTCTTGTAGAGGAAATACAAGACTACAAGATCCAACAATCATAACCTCTAAACAAACATCGATCGGGATAAATCAGCCATCAAAGTAGTTACCAAAGTCGTTCTTCACGAAGAACAGTTCGAGGTGCCTACTTTGGACCTCTATAACTTGATGATCGTAACGTTTATGTGATCTATCAATTCAAAGTGTGTAGACAACATGTAGGACTACAACTCTAACACTTAACATCATCATAACAACAATAAATCAAGCATTTAAAGTGTGGTCAAACCTTGTAAGAAAAATCAACACTTAGAAAATTCTGGGTTGCCCAGAATTTTCTGGTCAATGCCGGTCAACCCACTTTGACCTTAAATAACTCTTAATCCGTAATATATATGGACCTGATTCTTTTTGGAGGTTAAATACCACATAACAAGCTACACATATCAACCTTTAGAACACAAAACACATTACAGATGACCGAGATATAAGGCCTGACATTTTCCAAAAAAAACATTTCTGAACACTTGGAATATTTTTCTGGTTTGAAAAACAATGTAGGTCAATGGGGCCAACCCACTTTGACCGCTTATAAATCCCGATCTACAATAGATATGAACTTGATTCCTTTTGGAGATTAAAGACCACATACCAAGGCTACACATAGCAAGCTTTAAACATCAAAACGCTTAACAGGATGGGATCTATGACCTCCGACATTCGCTGTCGAACACAAAATGAAAATTTCCAGATTTTAAAGATCTTCAAACCGAGCTTTCAATGTTATGGAATCAACATCAACAAACCCAGATCATCCTTAGACACTATAATCAACATGTTTTAACATTTAAACATAACATCTAACACCAAAAGTTTAAGAAAAAATCAAGCTAGGTTTATACCTTTTTAAGCTTTGATTTCGATTTTGGCTACTAATTTGTTATTGGTGTGAATGGGGCTTGTTTATAGTGATATAATGAGAGAATTTCGTAGGTTTAAGCATTGGGAGAATGAAGCTAAGTGCTTGGGTATAAATAGGCCAAAATGTTGCATTTCTCTCTTGAATCCATAAATTAATGCATGAATTGATTCTAGTCGATTGATGGTAATACTACAGCCCATAGGTAATTTCTAGATGGATTGGCCGGATTTTGTGGACAAGTGGTAGCAATAAGACATAAATAATGCATTTTCCCTTTCCTTTAATTTAAAAAAAATAATTTTAAATACCTTGGATGCTAAAGTGGGATGATTCCTTGTTTGAGAGTCGATAGCATGTAGGGTAAGTATGTTGGGCATCCTTGTTGCAAGATCCTATCAACAATGTAAGTAATAATACACTAAAATGACAAAAAGGGTATTTTGGTCATTTCACATATAATTCCAAGGGCATTTTTGTAAAAGGCCATTAAATGTAATATTTAACCATTAGATTATAATTTTACCATTTACCAATTAATTTCTACCATTTGGTAAATTAAAACATTTATATATAATAGTCGTAATTAAACCCGATAATTTTAAATTAGGGTTTTCTTTAGAAAATTAGGGTTTTCTAATTAGGGTTTCTTAACGTTATCAATTAGGGTTTTCTAATTGATCATTAGGTTCTCTAATTATCTGCTGTATGATCTAACACGGTCATTACGGTTTCTAACTTCAACCGAATTAGGGTTGTAATAATTGGGTTTGTCCTAGTTATCGGCCAGTAAAATAGTAATTAGGGTTTTTCTTCTAATTACCGACATTCGTGTATACAAGAATTTCATATACACAAGAACTTCATATACTACTCAGGTCATTTCTCATAATCGAGTTTAATAATTAGGTTTCACAAGACGGTAATAATATGCTATGACCTAATTGACCGTCATCGCTCAATATTATCTCGTCCTCACATACATACAAGTACATAATTATTGTATCAGAAAATCATTATAATAATAATATAATATTATTATTATCATCTCTTGATCACAATCCCAATTCGTGGTTTGGATCTCATATCGACTTCTCTTTCGCATATCAAGTTAAAATACTTGATTTAAATATTCGAACAATTCATATAATAAAATATTTATTATATAATTCTAATTATCACTTCATATATTATTTCCAATCATGTTATCATGGAAAATAATTAATAAAAACATTTTCCATACTGTAAATTAATTACCATAAAATATAATTTGTAGTAATTAATTATTCCAAAATTATTTCTAATTTTTCAAGTAATAAATATATTCGCATTTATCGTTCACATTACTAGACACTTAGTCTCGTCATTAAAGAAAAAAAAATTATACGCAAATTTTCTTATTTATTTTATTTAGGAAATCTCGGGTTATTACAGTAATCGACTATGCATGCAAGTTTCCTTAACTCAAACTTGAGTTGTATGTTCAAAGCATGTTAGTGAATAATTATTGTTGATTATTCACGTCTATACTGATTATTCATTCACACTTGGTGCATGTTGCATATGTTCATCAGGTATGAAAGCTGATCACCTTCATTACCATAAGGTTCAGTTAAATTGTTCATGGTCATTGTTGACCTTCAAACATTATTGATTCAGTCATGCAATTATTGAAACTTGATTCATGTTATTTCACAATTATTATATTGTTGAAAACTTGAAAGCTTATTCATTCTTTTCAATCATGATATGTATCCATTGTATTTAAAACTTGCTGGGCAAATTTGTTGCTCACCCTTGCTATATCATGATAAATTTTTCAGATTAAGATGAAAGCTTGAATAAGGACAGAGGCAAAGGCAAAGGCAAAGTGCAAGATTTAATTATGGTGCAGTTAGATCTATTAAATTTTTTGACGAAAATAACATTGTAAACCTTTTTAGATATTGAAGGTATGTATTTAGTTAAGGTTGTAGACCTTGGGAATGATGTGTAAAAGTTTATTGTATAAACAATTTATGTTTATATCTTTCGCAATAGTTATAGAAATGATGTACCAGATCTGAGGTAAAAAGTACCCGAATTTGGGGGCATCACATTTCTTTTTCATGTGAGCCTAGGAATCATGTGATCACAAATTCAGCCTCTGAATCTAGATTTGGTTCCCGTGATGGACATTTTGCAGCTGCAGCCAGCTTGTAAATTATCTACGGTGTCTAAATATCCTTAGATGGCTCTCATGCCCACAAGGAGTTCGACATTGCTATGTATCTTATTTTCTCGAAGATGCCTCGCATCTCGGAAATAAAAGCAATCAAGTCGAACACATAATAAAATGGAAGTATCAAAGGCCTCAATTACTATTAAGCACAAGAGTTTGAAAAACCTGTTTTACAAAACTTCACTGCTATATCCAGGACTTAATAGACAGTGGTGAGATCGTGGTAACCAAGCCCGAGCAACAAAACGTTCAGGATAACCCTCTCCCTCAACACAAGGAAGAGAATGTTAAAATGATAAATAGAGGCAGTGGAGAGAGCTCCAAGTACCTCAAATATGTGGGTCATTCTCCCCAAACCAGTAAAGATAATTTCGACAAGTAGGATTATTCAAAGTTCCAGATCATGATGGAACGGGAGTTGAAGTCTCTTGACGAACAGGTAAATCAACTGGCAGAACTGGTGATACATCAACACCAAGTCACACGACATTTTTTCAGTCAAGAGCATGCTAGCCTCCTCTCCCTTATCACAAAACTCCACCACTCACCCAAGAAAGTGAAACCTTGGAGGAAAAGCTTGCCAGAAAAGCAAGAGCCCAAGCCCGTCGGGACTTTGCCAACAAAAGGGAGTTCACTTATTTAGGCTAACTGATGGAAGAGATATTGCAGATGTTGATCAATGAGGGAAAAATCATAGCACTACTACCTTCAATCAACCCACGCTCAAAAAGATTTGATGCTACTAGAGTATGTCAATACCACTCCCATACTCGTGGCCACATCATTGAAGAATGATGGGCACTTCGTCATCTTATACAAAATATGATTGACAAGGGTGACCTACAAATGGTAGACGATGACACCGTATCACTTGAGAGTGGACATACATTTCCTCCAGGATCACAAAGATGGAAGGAAATCATAGCATTTATATCCTCAGAGTGAGACCTGGCTGCCACATCCCTTACAATTCAACCCATCAAGCTCAAAGGAGTTGAAAACCCTTTAAAGGTGGCTGTACCAGAACCACTGGTATTGCTGTTCAGACCACAATATCCTATTATCAGCCTTAAGAAAGTCCCATGGAACTGTGGAGAGGTTGAAGGATCAATGTCTAACACCATTTCTGCAGTATCCAAGGAAAATCCGCTATATATCCCTCAACGAGTGATGAAGCCAATCATCAGATCTAAGTGGAAAGTGCCCAAGGAGAAAATTGAAGAATTCCTTCACCAGATGGGATATAATGAAGCCAAGGTGGTGCAAAGCTTGAAAGAAGCAGCTCAACAGATATCTATTATGGACTTGGTATTCTCTTTAGAAGATCACAGAAAGGTCTTACTGAAGATATTAGAAGAAGCCTGCCTGCCAAAGACGGTGGATGTTGAAAAGTTTCATCATCTGGTAGATCACATTGTCGACGTCGGGATTTTTATTTGTCCCTTTATGTTCTTGTCTTTCGGTGTTCTCATGCTTGGTGAGATTTGTTTGAAAAAACAAGTTTGAAAAGGTCCGACATGTATATGTCGATGATTTGACTGTAAGAGTCGCCAATTTGTATTTTTAAATGGTTGCACCAACTCAACCGAGAAATGGTTTGCACATAGACCTAGTGACGTGACATTACTTAACTGGTCTGTAAAACCAAAATTCATTAGGGTCTGGGGACATGATTATGCGGAGGGAAGGTGATAGGCACCCCCCGACATCCGTGATAACACGGTTACCGCCACTTTTCAATTTAAACTTTTATATGAATGTTTTTGTGTTTAGGTCTATGTGTTGTTATCTGGAAGTAGTGCTATGCCTCGTTTGCACCTATATACAAAGGGTTGGACTTTTGTATAAAAGTTCAATTTTAACAAGCTATAGCAATGATGTTTTGTAAAATAGGTTTTTCAAACCCTTGTGCTTAATAGTAATTGAGCCCTTCGATACTTCCATTTTATTATGTGTTCGGCTGGATAACTTTTATTATTTTCGAGATGCGAAGAATCTTCGAGAAAATAAGATACGTAGCAGTGCCGAACTCCTTGTGGGAATGAGAGCCATCTAAGGAAATTCAGACACCGTGAATAATTTATAAGCTGGCTGCAGCTGAAAATGTCAATCATGGGAACCGAATCTAGATTCAGGAACTGAATATGTGATCACATGATTCCTAGGCTCACATGATAAAGAAATATATGCAAAAGGTAGAAAGCAAACTAGATTTGAATAAATCTGATCTTTCCAGCTTCAACGGTTCCGGTTTAGTCACCACGAAGTGAGCTCCAGGCCTGAAAGAAATGTAAATATATATAAAAGTGGTAAATGGCCACAAAGTGATCTCCAGGCCTAACTAAAATGTATATATATATAAAAGCGGTAAATGAATGTAAATTTATATCACACCTGTGCTCAATCGAATCGAGTTCGATAATAGTATATATATATATATATATATATATATATATATATATATATATATATATATATATATATATATATATATATATATATATATATAAGCATTAAATGCACCAGATATATATCAAGGCTCAATCAAACAGAGTTTGATGGGAAGAAATATATATAGAAGTATATATATATATATATATATATATATATATACAAAAGTAGTAAACGCTCCGGATGTATATCCAGGCTCAATCAAATAGATTTTGATGGGAAGAAATATATATATATATATATATATATATATATAAGTATTTATATTTATATATAAGCTGTAAACGCTCCGAATATTATATTCAGACTCAATCAAAACATAGTTCGATAATAATATAGTTATAAGTGTGTATATATATATATATATATAAGCGATAAAAGCCATGGATCGATGATTCGGGCATAAACACACAACACGACTCTCAACGTGAATAGATATGTATGTATGAAATTGAGAAAAATCTTAAAGATCTGCTATATCTTATAGTGGGCTGCCAAAGAAGACTTCAGATAGCTTCTGGTGAATGAATACTTGGTTTCCACCTATTATATTTTCAATATGTAGCAAAACACGAGGTCACAAGTGTTTAGAAAAAGAAAGCACTCAGTTTAAAGTGTGTACGGAGTAAAATGGATAGGGCTTCCTCACCTCTTTCTCTTAAAAAAGGCCACCCCAAGCCCTTTATTTATAAAAGGGGGAGCCGCGGGTCTACCTACAACTGCCTGAGATGCCCTGGGCTCTGCAGGTCCTATCGTCTCAAAGTACGTGCACTCGTGCAACGCGCTGTTTACTCAAACCTTCATAACTTTCGATGCGGGCATCCGATTGAGGCGTGTTATACCATTCCGAAAATCTCTTTTTGAGAGCTACGCAATGACATATGATTTTCCCTTTTTGTTTCTAGGAAGATGGGTCCATGACTGAAATAGCATTTTCGGGTCTTCGTCAGGCATTCCGTTGAGCTGTTTTGCATTGTTTGCGCTCAGAAGTTAAGATATGGTTCTTGTGGGACTTCTTTTGAAGATGTTTGAGTTGAAATGAGTTGATTTATTTTGAGTTGAGTTTGATTTTGCAAAATAACCATTTTGCCCCTTTTGGGGTTGTTTCTGACTTTGGCGCAATTGTAGCGGTCTTTTCCCAGGGTTATCTCTAAGATTATCATGTTATTGACTCTGAATGTCCTCAGGGTTCTCTCTGAGGTTAGGTTGACCTCCCAGGGTTGACTTCGGGCGTTGAGCTTGATCTCCAGGGGTTATTGCTGGGATTAGAAATTGCGTCTCCCAGGGTTATCTCCGGGGTTAGAAATTGGATGTCCCAGGGTTATCTTTGGGGTTGGAACTGAATCTCCCAGGGTTATCTCTGTGGTTAGATTTGATGTTGTGGTCTTCCAGGGTTATCTTTGGAGTGTGAAAAAGACATTTTTGCCCTCCTGCATAGTTAACAGGAAAATAAAATTTCGAGTGTCTACAGATGCCCCACTTTATCATATTCATACAATGCAATGGAATGAACATGATAAAGATTACTAGACAGTTGAAATATGATAAGGTATTTTTAATGATGCAAATCGCAATGTAATGAATCTTATGATGAATGTTAAAATGCTTTCGCAAATCGCAGTTCACAAATTGCACATCGCATTTTGCACTTCGCACTTCGCTTTTGGCCAATCGCACTTCATAACTCGCACATCACATTTCATATATCGCAAATCACAAATCGCAATTTGCACATCGCAAATCACTTTACCTTTATCGGTTATTGTTGATGCCTAGGCTGATGTTGACTCCAACGGTTTGGCTTTTTGTCGGTGTTACCGATGCCTGTTTGATGAAGATAAATTAAGATGTTTTCTACATCTCTGGTGGGGATGAAGTTCTAAAATCATCAGAACTTCCCGATGTATACGCTGATAGTTTGACAACTGTGCCTACCCTTCTAGTAGTTTGACAACGGATCCTACCCTGTTAGTAGTTGACTACACTGACATCACCAAACTATTTCGATTCCCACTCGAACAGTGGTATACAAACTTTCATCACTGAACTGTGTTGATGTTATGCTGAATTGATGCAATTATTTAGAATACCTGATCTTCTGATACCTTCACTGAAGTAATATTCAAGGCTTACTTCACCAGACTCCGCCTGATGTTACGCTAGATTTATTCCAACCAAATGATGTCTACGATGAAATTTTCCTCTAATCTAGGCATTTAATGTGCATACATATTTAAATCTACTAGAGATGCATGCTAAACCTTGATGGAGATGTACGCTGATGTAACGTATTTGCACATGTACAGATCATGTATGATGTGATGATCTAGATTTATCCTTAAAAGTCTATTGTCCTAGGTTTATACACATTTTAAATTGTCTGGAGTAGAAACTTACCTCACCCTTTTTGAGGCGATTTAGAGTTTCTTTTTGCTGTTGGGTTTTTGTGCCCCATTCCCTTATGTTTTTGATTTGCAACCCGACTGGACTGATAACCTGAGTGCCTCTGACATCCCTGGAGGGTGCGGCTCATTCTTTCACTGCCCAACTTTGAACTTCGGTGTAGAGGCCTCAACTTGCTGGGGATTCATATGAGAAACTCTCATTGTTGACCAAATTGCGAGTGAGCAATATCTTGCAAATCAAAAGAACAAAAATGCACCAAAAGCTTGACGGCTTGGCCGTCAGGATTAGTACACTCTTGTGAATAAGGCATTTGAAGTAGAAGTTTTGCAATTTGAATGAGTTATGAAATCGCAAGGAAATTTGAAAACATCCATGGTCATTGTTCATGGGTAGGATTAGATTCAAAAGACTTATCTCCCTATATCAGAGATACTACATCTTCGCTCTAGATGTTATTCTTTGTAGAATTGACTTCATATAACACACGCACTATGAGTGACGCAACTCTTAGTAGGGGCTTCACTTCTATGCCTTCACAAATTTTCTTTATTCTCACTCTTTTTCCTCTTGCCTAACTTGTCTCGTTTTCTTAGTCTATTCAGAATTACCCATATAACGAGTTTTGGACCAATGCCTCCCAAACTAGAGGGCTTTAGGGCACTAGGTGTTAAAACACCCCATCGAGTTTACTGGCTTGAGTAATAAAGGCCATGCTTCGAGACATGTTAGGCGATCACTCTGAGCTCGTCAGGTCCATTTCTTAGGCTCTAAGTCACCCATGTAGGGAGCGTTGGGCTGGTGATTCCCAAACCAGATGGCTTTAGGGAACCGGTTGTAAAGACACCCCTCGGGCTTAATTACTCAAATAACCTAGGCCACGATTCAGATCTATTCAGGTTTTGCCTTTTCTTTTTTCAATGCCCATTTTCTTAGGCGATAAGTTACCCATGTAAAGAGCGTTGACTTTAGGGCACCAGGTGTAAAGACACCCCTCATGCTTAATAACTCGAGCAACCTAGGCCACTATTCGAGACATTAGGCTGACGACTTATCTTTTATCTTTTCATTAATTGCCATTATTTTTGCTATAGCTTCATACCCCACAACTAAGAGTTAGGGCAATCGCAAAGTGCAGACATGCATATGAGGTCAAGTCTGTTCCAAAAAGTGCTTTGAACTAGGATGACGTGCCCAATCAAAAGGGTTGAATAGTTTTAATTCTCTAATCACTCCCGTAATTCTTGCCCCACGAACGCTTATTAGAATTACTCCCATTCATAACAAGTTAAGAAAAAAACCTCTTAACATGTATATTATCGCTAATGCATGTAAATGGAGACTGAAAGCTCATAAAGAGGTGAAAGAGTCATACCTCACATGTGGATTATTCATTCTTAGAATAGTATGATTGGAAAAGTCCAAATGATCATACCAAATCGCCAATGAGATGATATGAGAGAGGCTCTGATGATGATGTACCATTCTGATGGTGCTGACTGGTGCATTTTCCTCTTTAGGATGGTTGATAGATGCCCCAATGTTGAGTTGTTGCTATTTTTGAGATTGCCCCAGTCTTGTTGTAAAGGTCCCAATATCGGGTTTTCACCAATTTTTAAATTTCCCCAGACTGGATTATTTTCTGGGATAGTTGCTTTGATAGATGGGCTGATAACAGATCAAGATCGCAAGAGGCTTTTACCTCTGTACCATATGGTGAATAGGTAGTGGGTTTGGGCTTTAATGTCTTCAATCATTGTTCCTGAATTGTTTGTGCAATCGGCCTTGATGGTTTTCCTCTAATTTAATGAAGACTTATGATTGAGGGTGTCAGATCTTTGAAGGTCCTCGCTGTTGGTCATGCTTGATATATCGCTGTGTTGTTGTTATAACTTTGATGATTGATGTTGAGAGGCCTTCAGACTCCACTAAATTGGCCAATGATCTCAACTTGGTTGGTGATGACTTCACCCAAGTTTGATTTGATCTGCAAGGTTTGATTTGTTGTCTTGGGATTGATGTTTGGGTTTGGATGTTTCTTTTGAGAGTCAGACCGCACCACTGATGGTTGCCTACGTACTCCCATTGATGAGGGGAGATCAGGTCTTTCGTAGTTCATGCCCGATGAGCTAAACGATTTGAGAAGTGTTTTTTGGGTTTTTATTTAGTTTGATCGCACCATAACTGGTTGCCTACGTACTCCCATTGATGAGGGGAGATCAGGTCTTTCGTAGTTCATTCTTTTGGCTGACACCTGACTAGCTTGATTTTTTTGATTTTAATTTTTTGATTTTTTGATTTTTTTCAATATTTACATGCATGGAAAATAAAAGGCATACTGCGAATAAAGTGATACCGTCCCAACATCTTCTAGAACTCATAACTTTATCCCCTGGATCTACATCTTTTTGGCTAGCTGAGGCCTGATAGTCCAGTTGTCAGTGGTTATGTTGCCTTTAAGGCTCGCAATAGAGTTTACCTCTTGGTTCTGAATATCTTCACTTATGACCATAACTTAATCGCCTCCTGATTCAGTACATTCCTTAGGGACGCTTGAACTGGACCCATCGTAAAAAGGTATGAACTCCTGATTCATCGATGGGTTGGTTTCCCCGACAACCTCATCACCTTTTTCTTCATCTATTCCTGGGCTTGAGAGGATTCGACCATGAAATCTCCCTCAAACTGTTGTTGCATTTCTTGCAAGGATCTTTCCTTTTTGGCTTTTCTTTCCTTGGAAAGGATTAGTATTTCCTCGTCATCATCCAAGGTGATAAAATCAGGAACGTGGTTGCTATCTTTGGACCATAAGATGTTTGATGTTGGCGAAGGAATCTCCTTTGGGGATTCCCTTGTCTCCTCTGTCATTCCTTGCATTAGGATCAGTACACCTTGTGTTCTGCAAGAATTGGTGCTCATAGCCTTCACCTCCTCTGAACTACCTGTCTCGAGTGGACATTTTAAGCTTTTCATTTCTTTTTCGCCTTTTTTGGTCATGAGGAATTCTATCTTCAGCTCTTCATTTTCGATGAGATCTTGGATTTTATGTCACAAAAACTAGTATTCCTCAGTCGCATGTCCAGGTGAGCTAGAATGGTAGAGACATATCTCGGTGGAATCATAACTCTTCATCTTAGGATTTATAGGAGGCAGCAACTCAGTAATCCTTCATTCGCTTATCAGAAAGTGTAGCATTTCTTCATTTGATTTGCTCAGATGGGTGATTTTTCGGGCTCTTGTGGAGGTTGTTTGATCTTTCTTCTTTAAGAATTCCCATTCCCCCAAGCATTTTTCTGCTGGCGAGGTCTTCTAGCAATTTTATCAATCACCTTTTTTTGTCCTTTTAGCCTGCTTTGATCTTCTTCATTTAGCTGGCTCATCATGGAGAGATATGGGATTGCATTATAGTTAACCTCTTATTTCTCTTGGCTTTCTAATAGTTGAGTGAAAAATTGCCTTGTTTCCTGATGTTGGTGCACTATTAACTTAGCTAGCAGATTTACTTGATTCTGGACCGTCTCTAACTTTTGCATTACTGTCATACCCTCCTCTGAGTTTTCCCACTCTAGGACATTGGTTATGTGCCCTTAGGGGTATTCCTCCATCCTTCGTATGTACTTATGATTTGGATACATTTCAGCTCTTCCTAATCCGATCATGTTTACTCCCTCTGTATCATGCTGCAACAGAAGGTTGGTGTTGACATTTTATTGGTCATGTTGCTGGACCACAATACTGCCACTTTCGATCAGATTTTGAATTTTATGCTTTAAGGACCAACAATCTTGTGTATCGTGTCCTGGAGACCATGAGTGGTAAGCACATCTCTGTCTTGGATTTTATCTTTTGCTCCCTGATTCCAGAGGTGGAGCCAGTTCGGTAATTTTCTCATGATCCATTAATATCGTCAATACATTTTCAAGGGAATCGCCCAGTGGAGTTAACACCCTATTTTTTCGTTTTTTCAAATTTTCTTTTTCTGTCCTTGCACTGATTGAATGCAACCTGTTATTGAAATGGCAGATTGTCTTACTTTTTCCAAATGGGGGGACTGTAGTTTGGTCTTCTAACTTGCCCTTATACAAGAAAGGATACATCTTCATTACCTTTATTGGGTATCTCCTTGGGATCGCTCGCATACTTGCCAGTCTGTACATGCTTAGCGACTGCTTCCAAGGCAATGTAGTCTTTAATCTTGCCTGCCTTTAGGCCCATCTATGCCATTTCGCTGTGTTTAATCATTTTCGAGAATGGCTTTCCTATGCCTACTAGGATCCTCTCATAGTAAGGAGCCTCTTGGATATCAATAAATGTAATTACCATCTCAGTTTCTATCATTGATGGAATGACTTGCGCTGCTAGATGTCTCCACCTTTGGGCATATTCTCAGAAAGACTCAGTACTTTACTTTTTTACTTTAGTTACTTGGTATCGATCCGGTGCCATTTATGACTGAAAACTGTACTAATTTAGAAATGCGTGGGCCAATTCTTCCCAGTTGTGGATTTTGGCATTGTCAAGTTGGGCATACCAGGCTTTAGCCTCTTTAGTGAGACTCTTTTGGAAAAGCTTCATTCCGAGGCTTTCATTTTCAGCATAAGACCCTAGCTCGCCAATGTATACTTTTAGGTGCGTATAGGGATCGCCTGCCCCATTGTACTTTTCAAACTCTGGGACTATGAATTTGTCAGGATATCGAGCCCCTGGGAATATGCAGAGATCTGAATAGGTGACACTTCCATAGTTTCTAGTCCTTTTGATTGACCGGATGGTTTCTTCCATTTGTTGGACTTTCATTCTTATATCCCCAGTTTCTCGATCTTCCCTAAATTTTTTGATTCCAGGGGTTTTGTTAGTTCCTTTATTGGAATGAGATTTAGGTATTTGGGTTTCCATCTTTTTTCCAATACCCTTACCGCCCTCTTGAGTGAATGACTCTGGTTGAGTGGGCATTGTCTGGCCCCGAGTGTTTTTACTTTGTTCTTTTAGAATGATAACCAATTCTGCTATTTGATTCCTTAATCCTTCGAACTCCTCACGAGAGACATGAGTAGGATCAGGCTGGGCACTTGTAGCTATGTCTGACTGTGGGCTTAGTGCCTTTTTGGACTTTGAACAGGTAACGGGACCAATTATTTCCCTACAAAAAGACTATGTAGTTTAGTATGGGAAAGTGGGGAAATGTTACATGTTATGTAATGTGTCCGTTATTTTAGGAGTGTTTTAGTGTTTTCCTGCAAAATATATGTCGGTCGTTTTGATGATAGGATATCATGACAGGTCTTGATAGGGAAAGGAATGCATATTTACATTTTTTTTATATATTTTCCATTACATTGAGATTTACATGGAATTGAAATTACACGAAATTGAAATTACATGTAATTAAAAAGGGGAAGGAATGAAGAGACTTCCCTTCACATTTGGTTTATCAGAGACTGATCTATCTTAGGCTACTCTCGCGGCATTTCGACATGAAGGTCCCCAGATCATCGCAATTTACTCAATGGGAAGTTAATCAAATATTTTAATAGGAGCAAATCTAGGTGGTGCCTTTCCTGAGCCTTATGGAATTAGTCTCCCAACGAGTCCAGTAATCAAACACCGACGGAAAAACCTTTTGATGGAGGGACCACACAACATACATTTATATACATCGCGTCTCACCGTATGGAAATGATGACATGTTAGAAGCACTAATATCAGGCAGATATGGTGCGAAGCACTAAGTGCAGTAAATAAAGCATTAGTACACATTAATTCAAATGTAAATGTAACATCCACACATAAGCAGATAAAAGTTTTGAAAAGCTTTGATAGCGACTTAAGCCCTTTTACTGGAATCCCCAGCAGAGTCGCCACCTGTCGACGTCGGGATTTTTATTTGTCCCTTTCTATTCTTGTCTTTTGGTGTTCTCATGTTAGGTGAGATTTGTTTGAAAAAATAAGTTTGAAAAGGTCCGACATGTATATGTCGACGCTTTGACTGTAAGAGTCGCCAATTGGTATTTTTAAATGGTTGCACCAACTCAACCGAGAAATGGTTTGCACATAGACCTAGTGATGTGACACTATTTAACTGGTCTACAAAACCAAAATTCATTAGGGTCCCGGGACTTGATTATGCGGAGGGAAGGTGTTAGGCACCCCCCGACATCCGTGATAACACAGTTACCACCACTTTTCAATTTAAACTTTTATCTAAATGTTTGTGTGTTTAGGTCTATATGTTGTTATCTGGAAGTAGTACTATGCGTCATTTGCACCTATATACAAAGGGTTTGACTTTTGTATAAAAGTTCAATTTTAACAAGATATAACAATGATGTTTTGTAAAACAGGTTTTTCAAACCCTTGTGCTTAATAGTAATTGAGGCCTTAGATACTTCCATTTTATTATGTGTTCAACTAGATTGATTTTATTATTTTTGAGATACGAAACATCTTTGAGAAAATAAGATACATAGCAGTGCCGAACTCCTTGTGGGCATGAGAGCCATCTAAGGAAATTCAGACAACGTGAATAATTTACAAGTTGGTTGCAGCTAAAAATGTCCATCACGGGAACCGAATCTAGATTTAGGAACTGAATATGTGATCACATGATTCCTAGGCTCACATGACAAAGCAATATTGGCAAAAGCTAGAAAACGAACTAAATTTGAATAAATCTAATCCTTCAAGCTTTAACGGTTCCAATTTAGTCACTATGAACCGGTTAAAGTGAGAAATGGCTAGATTTAGGCAAATCTAACCCAAAGGCTGATAAATAGTTGTATATATATATATATATATATATATAAAAGCGGTAAATGGCCACAAAGTGATCTCCAGGCCTGACTGATAAATATATATATGTATATATAAAAGACGTAAACGCACCTAGGATATCACACCTGTGCTCAATCGAATTGAGTTTCGATATATATATATATATATATATATATATATATATATATATATATATATATATATATATATATATATATATAATAGTGAAACGCATAGAATGTATATTCAGGCTCAATCAAACAGAGTTTGATGGGAAGAAATATATATATATATATATATATATATATATATATATATATATATATATATATAAGTATTTATATATATACAAAAGCAGTAAACGCTTCGGATGTATATCGAGGCTCAATAAAACAGAGTTTGATGGGAAGAAATATATATATGTATTTATATATATAAAAGTAGTAAACACTCTGAATATTATTTTCTGTCTCAATCGAAACATAGTTCGTAATATATATATATAAAAGCGATAAAAGCCACGGATCGACGATCTGGCCATACACACACAACACGACTCTCAGCGTGAATAGATATGTATGTATGAAATTGAGAAAAAGCTTAAAAATCTGCTATAACTTACAATGGGCTGCCAAATAAGACTTCAGATAGCTTCTGGTGAATTAATACTCGGTTTCCACCTATTATATTTTCAATATGTAGCAAAACACGAGCTCACAAATGTTTAGAAAAAGAAAGCACACAGTTTAAAGTGTGTACAGAGTAAAATGGACAGGGCTTCCTTGCCATTTTCTCTTAAAAATGGACATCCCAAGCCCTTTATTTATAGAGGGGGGAGCCGCGGGTCTACCTGCAGCTACCCGGGGTGCCCCGGGCTCTGCGGGTCTTGTCGTCTCGAAGTACGTGCACTTGTGCAACACGTTGTTCGCTCAAACCTTCCTAACTTCCAATCTGGGCATCCGATTGAGGCATGTTATACCATTCCGGAAAGCTCTTTCTGACACCTACGCAATGACATAGGATTTGACCTTTTTTAAATCTAAGAAGATGGGTCCATGACCGAAATAGCATTTTTGGGTCTCCGTCATGCAGTTCGTTGAGCTGTTTTGCATAGTTTGCGCTCGGAAGTTAAGATATGGTTCTTGTGGGACTTCGTTTGAAGAAGTTTGAGTTGAAATGAGTTGATTTAATTAGAGTTGAGTTTAAGTTTGCAAAATGACCATTTTCCCCTCCCGGGGTTGTTTCTGACTTTGGCGCAGTTGTAGCGGTCTTTACCCAGGGTTATCTCCGAGATTGTCATGTTGTTGACTCTGAATGTTCTCAGGGTTATCTCTGAGGTTGGCCTGAGCTCCCGGGGTTGACTTCGGGTGTTGAACTTGATCTCCTGGGTTTATCTCCGGGATTGGAAATTCGATCTCCCGAAGTTATCTCCGGGGTTGGAAATTGGATCTCCCGAGGTTATCTCTGGGGTTGGAACTGACTCTCCCGTGGTTATCTCCGGGGTTGAATTTGATGTTGTATTCTTCCAGGGTTATCTCTGGAGTGTGAAAAAGACGCTTTTCCCTTCTTGCATAGTTAGTAATAGGAAAACAAAATTTCGAGTGTCTACACACATCTTCAACAGTAATGTGATATCTTTCACTGATGATGACATATCTCCCATAGGGATGGATCATTGCAAACCACTGCACATAGCAATGATGTCTTCCGGATATGTGGTCAGAGGAGTGTTAATAGATGGAAGATCATCCCTAAATATATGCCCCTATGCCACATTGGAAAGAATGAAGATCAATCTCAACCAGATACGAAGTAACCATACAATCATCAAAGCCTTTGATGGATCTTGGCGAAATGCTATCAGAGAGATTGAATTACCAGTGGAAATCGGTCCATATACATTCTACACTTCCTTCAAGTGCTCAAAATCACTAAAGGATATAATTTACTGTTAGGAAGACCTTGGATCCATATGGAGGGAGCCGTCCCATCCAATCTTCATCAACAACTTAAGTATATCATCAACAGTAATCTGGTCACTGTCAATGTTGAACTAGAGTATCCTGTCCAAAGTGATATACCTCTCATCAGTTTTAATAAAAAAGTTGAGCTTGTAAGCTTCCAAGTCCTTGAGGTGAGTAACACCACTATCAACCCATCGGGGCTCCAATTTTGAAACCCAGAGTTTCCACCGAGGTAATGTCAGCCAGTCAAGAGATGATATCCTTGGGTTTCCAACCAGAACAAGGGTTAGGAAAGAATAAGCGAGGAATCAAATGCTTAATTCAAATTCCCAGCCAAACAGGGAAGGCCGGACTAGGCTACTCCTTTGGGTCAAGTCGCAGGAACCCGCACAAGCATACACCAGTTCCTTCATCTACAATGCTATTGCCTAAACCTATATATATAGATTATGTACGGCCTCTAAGGAAAATTCCTGTCTCCATGGCGGGTATGTAGTTTCCAAAGCTGAGACCGGCTAATAGGAAAGAAGTCCTAATTCCAGACCTAAATATTGAGGAAAGGAATCAAAGGCGCAAACAAGACATAAAGAGACGGTTATCAAATATGCGCATCCTGATCCATACAGAGGGTATGAACAGGGACATCCTAGATGATGATTGTCCAGATATCTTGGTCATCATTTAAGAGAAAGAGGATGATAACCTCCCCTTCATCACAGCTGTCCAGCAGGACTTGACCCTCGGTAATTGGAGCAACACTCCTTACATTTGCTGAAAAGGATAAAAAGGGTAGAAAATCCCCCTACCTTGTAGATAGTAATAATTGATTACTTTTGTTGCATAGTATTAGCAGTTGTTTTTGTCATGCCATGCTAACACTTTGTATGATCAAACAGTTTCATATATTAAGTGAAAGCATTTTGTTTCAGGTCTCTAAAGTTAGATTTGTGTAAACTTGCTGATGGAGTTCCTATTCTTTATAAAGACTGCAACTTTGATGTAAATTTGGACTCTGAATTGATGGAGATTGAACAAGAGGACTATGAGGTGACTGAGGAGATCAAAGAATGGGTCGAAGACACACCCAAGCCAAATCTTGATCAAACCACCTCTTTTAACCTCAAAACCTCAAAAAACCCCAAACAAATCCAGATTGGTACGGACCTTACCCCTAGCCAAAGGAATGATATGGTTACTCTATTGACCCAATTCTAGGATATGTTTGTATGGTCTCATGAAGACATGATCGGTTGGTCAACTAACATTGTCATTCATCGCCTACCCATAAAAGAGGGATTTAAGCCAGCCAAACAAAAACTCAGGCGATTAAAACCTGAGTGGAGTTTGAAAGTCAAGGAAGAAATTGTGAAACAATTTTAAGACGACATCATCATGGTATCAACATACCCAGAGTGTCTATCCAACATAGTTCCAGTACCTAAACTCGGAGGGAAGGTGCGAGTATGCGTGGATTACAGGGATCTGAACAAAGCTTGTCTCAAAGACAACTTTCCCATACCATTCATCCACATACTCATTGACAATACCCCTCAGTATGGTATGTACTCCTTTGTTGACTGCTTTGCTGGGTATCACCAAATAATGGTTGATAAAGAGGATCGTGAGAATTGCTCGGTCAATTCTGGTTTTCAAAACCTCTTACTACATACCACTTCAGTTTGCCCCATCAGGGATGAACTACGCAGACCTGGTCTCCCCCTCATCAATGGGAGTACGTATGTAGCCATTCACGGTGCGGTCTCACCCCTACCAAAAACACACAACCCTGTCAATAGTACTGGGATCATCCTTAAAACTGTCCAACCAAACCATAAGAGATGGAACTACCTGATCTCCCCAATACACGGGAATACATCAATGACCATCTGTGGGGCGGTTAAATCACACTTCATCAACTTAGACCACAGGGATGGAACTACCTAGTCTCCCAACACAAATGGGAGAAAAACCAGTGACCATCTAAGCTGCGGTTGAATCCTCAAAGAGAAACACCAATCTATAAGAGATGGAACTACCTGGTCTCCTCCATACAAGGGAGTACCGACGACCATCTATGGTGCGATCAACCTCGAAGAGGAAAGCCAAAATCCTCCCCACAACCACATTCAGAAACCTGTCCTAAGACTCCAAAGGGTAGGGGATACAAAGACCAATGATCCATTCTGAAAGATCCCAAGGCACCTCAATGTCCATCCAGGAAGGAGGAGTTCAGAATACATTAAGATCACAAGTCCTGGAGAACAGGCAACTATCAAGCAAGTAACATGACATATCTAAAAAGGAAGTGAATCAAAACATATTTCATTGTCATATAATACTATTTGATATATACAATGTATCCTATACATGACAAAAATGGCTAACCTAGTATATGCAGGAAAATCAAAGCTAATCTATAAACCAGTGGATAAGCGAGCCATCAAGTCTAACATGGCATCCCTCTAAATAGATGAATGTATATCTATGAGCTCCTGCCCTAGGGTATCTACACAAGCCAAAAGATCTACGGCCATCTGCATGGTGCTACCGTGCTCATCAATGAATGCACTCATCTCTATAATAATGTCAGCAATATGAGATCTCAATGAAGTACTATCTGTAGTGGCATCATCTCGAGTAGCTAGAGCATCATCCCGCTCAACAATAGCTGTATCCCTAGATGATCGAGCCTCATCCCGCTCAACAATAGTGGTATCCCTGTGAGCTAGAGTATCATCTCTCTCAATCAGAGAGGCATCTCTATCAGAAAGAGCTGTCAACATCAAGGCCCTAACTTGATCCCTCTCAAACGTCATCAGATGTAAACTCTGCTCTAAATACTCTATAGAATGTGGAGTCACAACAACAGGAATACTGGGGGAATTAATCAGATCTACTAAAAAACTAGTAAATAACTCATCCTCAATGGGAGAATCAGGGTACTCCATAGGCTCCCCACTATCAGAATCAATACCTGGCTCTGAGGATACAACCCTAGCCGATGCAATCTCTGCCTCCAACCATGCAGAATACTCTGGAGAACGACTTGGATGGATAGTCAAAAAGTCAGCCCTCTCACGACGGGTCTAACAGGCATAAATCCTAGAAAAAATTTCTGCTGAGATAATAAACGCTGAACCAATGCCCCGTCAAAGGGATGAACATCCTAAAACTGGTCAAACTGTGCCATAATAGCCAATGGATGATATATGGCCACACCCCTCAAACCGGCCAGGGGAAGATAGTCCGTGCCAGCTGCATGAGTGATAAAGCTGTAGGGAGAGCTAATCCCTGAACACGACAAAATATCAAACGGGCCCTCGATCCCTGACAAGAAAGCCGACCAAGAAGCTGCGTCTGTACACTCAGTCGACTAAAAGGAATATGCCATGGCTATCTCATGGGAAAAAAAAGTATGCATGGAGTCTGAAGGTGCCAATCGGTTTCAAGTGTGTCATAAACCACATGTACAACAAGATCGAACTGCCTATAAACATCCTCATAGAATGGGTATGGAAATACATGCCAGAATCACCAGTAAGATGGTATATCCCTCCCGGAGAGCCCGGACTACCATGACCACACTGATATATAGGTGGTCCATGTACAATGACATGTATAGATAAGTCACTATACACATCAAGAGTATGTCTACACGGGCGACATGCCAATCACCCTCAGAAATGGTAAAGTCCCCGGAGTATCGCATATAGCTGTCCAATGACCCAAATCTATTAATGAAGAAACTCATGGACACTACATGCCCCGAGGAAATCTTATCCAGGGAAACTCTACACCTCAAACCTGTCAAGGTCATAAACTACAGGCTTATGTCACCAACAGCCATCTGAGCATAAGGCCTATCCAATGGCAAGTCTATAAGACGCTCATACTCCTCTAATGTAGGAGTCAACTCCTGGGTATCAAATTTGAATACCTGTCTATCTGGTACCCAATGCTCCAACATGCCCTCTATAAATCCCGGTGGAACCTAAAATGTCAGGAGGGTCATAGAGTGACGCAACAATTGATATTCTATCACCTGATCTAGGAAAGACAAACTATCATACCATAATCTCAAGGAAGATGCCACCAACACTGGTGGGGTATGCTCAATTCAGCTGACTGTGGATGAAGACATCTGTAGGGCCTTGTCATAAGACCATCCAGGGGTCAATGCTAAACTCATATCTTGAAATGCATGTTCATAACACAATGAATTCATGATAAATAACAGATGACAATATGATGTAGGGAATAGAAATAATATACATACATTCCTAAGTACATCATCTCTGTATACAACTAAAAAATAAAGGGAAATGGGGCACAGCCGCCCAACAACTAACAAAGGCCTATAAAAAGATATAACGAGAATGCGGCACAACCACCCAATATCTAACAGAGGCCTATCAAAAGATATAGCGAGAAATGCATAAGAAGATGTCAATAATGTTAATGTCCACATCATCCAACCTATCCATCTGATGTAACTCTTCCTGAGTCACTGAATCTCTGTCAATAGGGATATCAGGCCGATACAATGAAGGATCTGCACTGACAAAACCATCTGAATATGGACCACCTGAATGGCCAGTCCGAGAGTTGGAAGGATCAAAAGTATCCGCATCAGAAGGATCTCTACCCAAATGCCGGATAAAGAAATGTGCCCAATCCAAATGTTGGGTCAAACTATCAATCTGCATCAGATGAGTAGGCTCTTAGATGCAACCAATCCAATCCGTCATCATGATGGAGCCAGGAACCATATCCCCCATAAACTGTATGGCACAGGTCTGGGCTCCAATGGTGCGAGGGAACCACCAGCGGTAAAAAGCCTCCTGAGTGAAAGGTCTCTCGGACAATATAAAGCCATCAACACCCATCAATGGGACCTCAATGATCGGCTGCAACAAAGGTCAATAATGCCTGACATGAAGAAATATCAAAATACGAATCTCTCTTGTGGTTCTCCTAATAACACGCTCTCCTAAATAGAGCTCCCAACCTCCATTTATAAAAAGAGGAATCCGACGGGTGGAAAATACATACTCGACACCAGTCGGGAAACCACCCTCGAAGCCAACTGTCAAGTGGTCCTCAGAGTAAGGAACCCATGTAATGACATCAGCTGTCAACAACTCTAACTATAAGCGTGAATGGGTGAAACCTGCATCTATAGGAACCTCTGTCAAAATGGAGTGATGCCATCACCGTCCCCGTGGATATGTGTCTAAACCTAACAGGCTAACGAGATGAAGACATGAGAGCCTCTTATAGGCCCAAAACTGCCAATACAAGATTAAATATCTATGGTCAGTCAAACTCTCAACCCGAATAATGGAAATCAAAAGAGAAAATATTCACTAGCAGGAATGGGTAAAAACCTAACCAAGCCTCCGTCACGCCCTCTGAGCGTAGGCGCATCCCCTTGAGGAGGTAGGCAAAGGTGTAGGAGTCCCATTCAAACTCTCTAATATAGTCCACCTCCCATGTGGCGTTAACTAAAGCGAATGACATTATTGAAGAGTTATCAGCCAGGAAACAACTATGAGACCCCAAATTTTATGAATAAAGGTTTTAATTTCTTAAAATATTTTTTTTGAATATTATGGTGTGTATTTTATATAATGTTATAGTTATGGGTAATATTTATAAATTTTGCAAAGTAAGCAAGTTGTTATATAATATTCGATTGATTGGGGAATATTCGTTTTAACAGGGAATATTCGTATGACGACACAATCATTGGTGGACCCCACAACGAAAGTATTATCGTAGTTAGAAAATGACATAATTATTATTTTATAAAAATAACGGCGAAAGTGTTACCGTTAAAACTGTTGAACTACCCGATCCCGGTAGTAAAAGTACAATAATACGCGTGGTTGATAATAGTAGCACATGGTATTGATTATTGATGCTTACGTAAGAAGTTACTAAGTTATACTCAATTATTGTTGCAGTAGTTGTTGCATCATATCTCTCATATTATTGATTCAATTATTGTCACAGTATCATCTGCATAATATGATATTTTTATTAAATTAATATTTGAGACGACAAAGTTATTCATATTATTATTTGCAATATTGACAATGTCTAGAAGTTCTGTCAAGGAGAGGTTTGGTCACCTAATTGCGGCGCTTTATAAGGAGAAATCCTTATCTAAAGCCCCTCTTTCCTGGGAACAACCTGGTTGTTAAATATTGTGAGTTATAATATTAATGATGAATAAGTTCGTGTTGATTAAAGATGAAATTGATAGTTCCATTGTGTTAGAATTATTAGTGTTAGTGAAAATCGACATTTATTTCGATAATAATTTATGTCTAGAGGTTATATTGACCAATCGGGTAATTAATCGCATAAATGAGCAATTAATTGCTATTAATTCACATGATTATAACTATTTGTTCACATATGTGTACTATTGATTCACATTCTTGTACTATTAGGGGAGTTGGTGCAAGATTGATAATACTTGCATGACTAAGTTAAAAATTGAGGTATAGTTGAAGGTACTATACTGTAATTATTTTTTTTACATGTTTAGAATTATTGAGTCACATGATTTACTATTGATTTACATGACTTACTATTAGGGGAGGTGGTGCAAGTTTGATAATACTTGTAGGACTAAATTAAAAATGAAGAAAAAGAGGAAGGTATTATACTATAATATTTTGAGCCCTAAAACGTGCAATTATCGAAACTATATTTTCCTATAAATAGAAGCTCATTTTTCCTTCATTTCTCATCAATTCACTAAGTGTCACAAGAGCAATTATTATAGAGAGAAAGAAGAAGAGAAGTCTTCTACCTCACTATTCCAATATCCAGTTTTCTTCTAAGGTAAGGGGTATTACTTCTTTCGTATTCATGAAGAGAGCTTCTGCTATTCCATTCTTTATTATTATGTTGAAATAACCTGTCTATGCTGAAGTACCGCATACATGGTGAAATTCTTCTCATTATTCCATTCTTTATTATTATGTTGGAATAAACTTCTGCGGGCTAAGTACCGCATATATGGTGAAATTCTTTTATTATTCCATTCTTTATTATTATGTTGGCATATCCTGTCTGTGCAGATTATGCATGACCTAGTTCCATTCTTTATTATTTTGTTAGAATATCCTGTCTGTGCGGATTACGCATGACCTGGTTTCATTCTTTATTATTCTGTTAGAATATCACGTCCGCATGACGTATTACGCATGGCTCCAGTTCTATTATTTATTATTCTTGGAATAACTCGTCATGCGATCTATCGCTTGCTCGGTGAATTCTTTCGTTGTTCCATTCTTTATTATTATGTTGGAATAACTCCGCCTATATATGGATTACCGTGATGCATGGTGAATGATCCTTCAGTATTCATTCTTTATTAAATTGTGGAAATGATCTCGTCTACGTGGATTACCGCATGGCGGTGAAAATCCATTTTAGTTTCATATATTATATTATACTCGTATGAGATATCATTTCTTTTATACTCGTCATGGAATATCATTTTCTTTGGTATTTTTTTTATGAGTTACTATTCACGGGTTACTATTCACCCGGTTAGTATTCACTCTAGTATTATTCACTCGGATATTCGGAGAACTTTTCGTGTCAGTGTACTATTCACAAGTTACTATTCACGGGTTACTATTCACCCAAATTACTATTCACACGAATATTATTCACTCGAGTATTTGGGGTACTTTTCATGTTGAGGTACTATTCACGAGGTACTATTCCCGAAGTACTATTCACAAGGTACTATTCACGGGGTACTATTTACCCGAAAAATATATTTCTTTTTTGTCCAAATTATTTTTGGTACATGAATATTATTCTTGAATTTTACTCTACAAAGCAGTATCATGTTGACAATTTGGACGTTATTGATTTCTGGATAAATTAAATTATAAATCTTTAAAATTTATCCTTGAACTTGTTTTATTGAATTATTATATAATTGTCATCATCCTCATGCTTATATTGTGATTAAAGTCATCTTTGGCTTAAGTGCATAGATGGACTTGGTATGATTATGACCAGGAATTATTCGGTATAATCATGACCGTAATGTAATGAATGATGTGGTAAAAGTCCTCATTGGCTTGTAGTTCATTGATGGACAGTTGTTGTTATGATTATGACTGAGGATTATTCAGTGTATAATCATGACCATTGATGATTACATGAATATCCTTGGCCCGTAGTGCATGGATGATTCGATGATATGGTTTATTTATTAAGCTGAGTCTCAACGATAAAGTTGATGAAAAACTTTTTAAATCATAGAAGGTAGTAGATTTTATGCTCTACTTGACTCTTCTAATGGATTGCTTATTCATTGCAGCTTGTTGATCTAAAACTTGTTGTCTATTGTATTCTATCAGTTGTTATACTGTTAAGGGCTAAGGATAATTTATTCTGCATTATCTTAGTCATAATATTTCTTACTGGGCTAGTTGAGTTCACCCATTCTTTCACTGTTCTCTTCAGGAAATGAGAATATAGCTGGGACGAGTTGGGGAACGGATTGATGATCCAGATGGTTGTTTTAGTAGTCCTCACTATTCTGTGAAATAGTGTTATAATAATTATAATGAGGACTCCATTAACAGTGGATATTGTCTAGAAGGCAATATTCTTGTTTAAATTCTCAGCTATGTTTTGTTGTATTTTACACGACTGTTGTATAATTAAGTTGTATTTGAATTTTGTACCATGTAAGTGGCGACCCAAGATGGGTGATGTATACCTGTTTTGGGGGCGTCACAATTGGTATCAAAGCTTGGGGATATGATCCCTGGCTGAGATGTGAGACAAGAACTAGGAGGGGAGAGACGGGGAATTCCTTCGCTAGTATGACCTACCTAAGTTTATTTGGTATTTAATTGGTTGGTCAGAGTATAGGGATAATACGTGATATGTCAATTAACCCTTGTTTTATGACAATGTTTGAAAATGGCATCTGAAAATGTTGAGATCAGAAATGAAGCACATAAGACCGTTAAGTCACCAACGATCAATACCCAGGATAATGTGCAACAGGAAGATAATAATCCTCAGGTAAATAACAACACCGATCAGATGATGAACGATGGGATGTTCAGAGGCTTTATGTAATTTATGTAACATCAGGTGAGAGAGACTCCTGTTCAAAATACAAGTGAAAACACTGGCAACTCTCGGATGGTCACCGCTAAGCAGTTCAAGGAGCTGGGACCACCAGAGTTTTTGGGAGAGCCAGAACCACTTAAGGCGAAGACGTGGTTAAAGCAGATCACCAAGATATTTGATGTCTTGGGATGCTCCGAGGAGCAAAAGGTTCCCTTTTCCACCTTCATGTTGCGAGGAGAGGCGGATTACCGGTGGGAATCAGTAAAACGTACCCAGCCTGTCGCACTAAAGATGTCTTGGGAGTAGTTCCAAGAGCTGTTCAATAACAATTACTTTCCCGAAAGTATTCGTCACATGAAGGAGGTGGAGTTTATCAAGTTGGAGAAAAATAATATGACTGTATCGCAATACGAGGCTAAGTTTGCGGAGTTATCCCGGTTTGCATCACATTTGGTCGATAATGAGGAGCGAATGACGCGATTGTTTCTAAGAGGTTTGAAACCCGAACTTCGTGAATACCTCATTTCTCACAAACTTTGTTTATATTCCGATGTAGTGAGTATGGCTCAATTATTGGAGCGCGATAATGAGCCAACCCAACCAAAGGATAACGAGCAACAACAAATTAATAATCGTACCGGTGGCAACGGTCATCGGAATAACGATAACCATCGTGGAGGAAATTATTATACTAGAAATGGTAACCACTTCGGTGGTAATCATGACCAAGATAATAGAAGGGGAAATTTCAAGAAGAGAAGGTTTAATAATGATGGAAAGACAGCAGTACCAAAACCTATTATTAAGGAAGGAGAATGACCGCCGATCGTATGTTCCAAATGCGGAGGGGAGGGAGACATAAGTCCAAACTGTACACAACAATCCAAAGCGTGTTTTAATTGCGGAAGAGAAGGTCATTTAGCCCGCTTTTATCGTGCACCAAAGTCAAGTCCAACTGGGAAGATGGCACCAAAGGCGGATACGAACAAAACAAAGTCGGTGGTTTCAGGAAGAGCATTTTTTGTGACTTCTCAAAAAGCGAGTAACCTGAACGAAGTTAGCACGTGTTAGTTAATTATAAATTCTTGCGAAGTCTATACCTTATTAGATACCGGTTCTACCCATTCTTTTATCTCTCTTGCTTGCGCTCAATGTTTAAATTTGACTCCAGAGAAATTAGACTTTAACTTATCGGTTGAAACTCCGTTAGGAGAAATCTTCATTTCATGTGCTATCCAAGTCTTGGATGAGAGTCACAGTTTTTAAATGATATTTCTATTGTTAATTAATTTCCTGACGTATTCTTGAAGACTTCTTAGCCTACCCCTAGAGCGTGAAATCGAATTTTGTATTGACCCCATTACAAAACCCATTTCTAAAACCCTTAAATATTTCTTCAACCAAAATGAATGTATAATGCGCCAAAGACGTTGACTTGAGCTGTTGAAGATTACGACCATACCATTCAATATCATCGTGGAAGAGAGAATGTGGTAGCTGACGCGTTGAGTAGAAGATCGTATGCGGTTATGAGTGTGATGTTGTTCACACAAAAACCCATTTCGTATAACTTACAAATGATGAAGATAGAGTTAAAGACTCTAGGGACCCACGTGGTGATATCAAATATACGAGTAAAAATGACTTTAATCGATAAAGTTAAAAGTCGCTCAAGCTACACACCCGAAGCTGATGAATGTGAAGAAGAAGGTTCAAGAAGGCGTTATCTCAACCCGCGATTTAATTGGCCCATTTGAAATCCTCGATCTAGTAGGAACTGTGGCCTATAGACTCGCTTTATCGCTAAGTATGTCGCGTGTTCATAACATTTTTTTTACATATCGATGTTAATTAAATATGTGGATGACCCGAACCACATTATTAAATTAGAACTAGATGAGATAGCAGAAGATTTAACGTATGCGGAGATACGATTTAAAATCTTGGATAAAAAGGATTATATTCAACACTCAAAGGTTATACCCCAAGAGTTAGAATCTGAAATGAAGTCAAGGTATCCTCATCTCTTTGGCATACCAGGTACGTACGTAAATTTCGAGGGCGAAATTTCATAAGGAGGGGAGATTGTGAGACCCCAAATTTTATGAATAAAGATTTAAATTTCTCGAAATATTTTTTTTGAATATTATGGCGTGGATTTGATATAATGTTATAGTTGTGGGTAAGATTTATAAATTTTTCCAAGTAAGCAAGTTGTTATATAATATTCGATTGGTCGGGGAATATTCATTTTAACAGGGAATATTCGTACGACGGCACAATCATTGGTGGACCCCACAATAGAAGTATTGTCGTAGTTAGAAAATGACATAATTATTATTTTATAAAAATAACAGCGAAAGTGTTACTATTAAAACTGTTGAACTACCCGATAGTAAAAGTACAGTAATACGCGTGGTTACATAGTAGCACATGGTATTGATTATTGATGCTTACGTAAGAAGTCACTCAGTTATACTCAATTATTGCTGCAGTAGTTGTTGCATCATATCTCTTATATTATTGATTCAATTAATGTCACAGTATCATCGGCATAATATGATATTTTTATTAAATCAATAATTGAGACGATAAAGTTATTCATATTATTATTTGCAATATTGACAATGTCTAGAAGTTCTGTCAAGGAGAGGTTTGGTCACCTAGTTGTGCGCCAATAAGGAAAAATCCTTATCGGAAAGCCCCTTCTTTCCTGGGAATGACCTAGTTGTTAAATATTGTGAGTTATAATATTAATGATGAATAAGTTCGTGTTGATTAAAGATGAAATTGATAGTTCCATTGTGTTGGAATTATTAGTGTTAGTGAAAATCAACATTTATTTCGATAATAATTGATGTCTGGAGGTTATATTAACCAATCGGGTAATTAATTGGATAAATGAGCAATTAATTGCTATTAATTCACATGATTATAACTATTTGTTCACATGTGTGTACTATTGATTCACATTCTTGTACTATTAGGGGAGTTGGTGCAAGATTGATAATACTTGCATGACTAAGTTAAAAATTGAGCTATAGTTAAAGGTACTATACTGTAATTATTATTTTTACATGTTTAGAACTATTGAGTCATATGATTTACTATTGATTCACATGAGTTACTATTAGGGGAGGTGGTGCAAGTTTGATAATACTTGCAGGACTAAATTAAAAATGAAGAAAAAGAGGAAGGTATTATACTGTAATATTTTGAGTCACAAAACGTGTAATTATCGAAACTATTTTTTTCTATAAATAGAAGCTCATTCTTCCTTCATTTCTCACCAATTCACTAAGTCTCACAAGAGCAATTTTTATAGAGAGAAATTATAGAGATAAAGAAGAAGAGAAGTCTGCTACCTCATTATTCCAATATCCAGTTTTCTTCTAAGGTAAGGGGTATTATTTCTTTCATATTCATGAAGAGAGCTTCGCTATTCCATTCTTTATTATTATGTTGAATAACTGCCTATGGCAACCGCATACATGGTGAAATTCTTACATTATTCCATTCTTTATTATTATGTTGGAATAACTTTTAATACATGCGCAAGTACCGCATACATGGTGAAATTCTTTTGTTATTCCATTCTTTATTATTTCGTTGGAATATTCATGCATCTGTGTGATTACGCATGACCTAGTTCCATTCTTTATTATTCTCATTAAAATATCACATGCATGCGGATTATGCATGACCTGGTTTCATTCTTTATTATTACGTTGGAATATCCACATGTTTGTGCATATTACGCATGACCTGGTTCCATTATTTATTATTTCGTTGGAATAACCTCGTCTGTATGCGATCTATCGCTTGCTCGGTGAATTCTTTCGTTATTCCATTCTTTATTATTCGTTGGAATAACTTTGCCTCATGTGGATTACCAGATGCATGGTGAATGATCCTTCGTATTCATTCTTTATTAAATTGTGAAAATGATCTCGTCTACGTGGATTACCGCATGGCGGGTGAAAATGCATTTTCAGTTTCGTATATTCTATTATCCTCGTATGAGATATCATTTCTTTTATACTCGTCATGGAATATAATTTTCTTTGGTATTTTTTTTACGAGTTACTATTCACAGGTTACTATTCACCCGGTTAGTATTCACTCTAGTATTATTCACTCGGATATTCGGGGAACTTTTTGTGTCAGTGTACTATTCACAAGTTACTATTCACGGGTTACTATTCACCCGAATATTATTCACTCGGGTATTTGGGGTACTTTTCATGTCGGGGTACTATTCACGAGGTACTATTCCCGAAGTACTATTCACAGGGTGCTATTCACGAGGTACTATTTACCCGAAAAATATATTTCTTTTCTGTCCAAATTATTTTTGGTACATGAATATTATTCTTGAATTTTACTCTACAAAGCAGTATCATGTTGACAATTTGGACGTTATTGATTTCTGGATAAATTAAATAATAAATCTTTAAAATTTATCCTTGAACTTGTTTTATTGAATTATTATGTCATTGTCATCATCCTCATGCTTATATTGTGATTAAAGTCATCTTTAGCTTACGTGCATAGATGGACTTAGTATGATTATGACCAGGAATTATTCGGTATAATCATGACCGTAATGTAATGAATAATGTGGTAAAAGTCTTCATTGGCCTGTAGTTCATTGATGGACAGTTGTTGGTATGATTTTGACCAGGGATTATTCGGTATAATCATGACCATTGATGATTACATGAATATCCTTGGCCCGTAGTGCATGGATGATTCGATGATGTGGTTTATTTATTAAGCTGAGTCTCAGCGATAAAGTTGATGAAAAACTTTTTAAATCATAGAAGATAGTAGATTTGATGCTTTACTTGACTCTTCTAATGGATTGCTTATTCCGCTGCAGTTGTTGATCTAAAACTTGTTGTCTATTGTATTCTATCAGTTGTTATACTGTTAAGGGCTAAGGATAATTTATTCTGCATTATCTTAGTCATAATATTTCTTACTGGGCTAGTTGAGTTCACCCATTCTTTCACTGTTCTCTTCAGGAAATGAGAATATAGCTGGGACGAGTCGGGAACGGATTGACGGTCCAGATGGTTGTTTTAGTAGTCCTCACTATTCTGTGAAATAGTGTTATAATAATTATAATGAGGACTCCATTAACAGTGGATATTTTCTAGAAGGCAATATTCTTGTTTAAATTCTCAGCTATGTTTTGTTGTATTTTACAAGACCGTTGTATAATTAAGTTGTATTTGAATTTTGTACCATGTAAGTGGCGACCCAAGATGGGTGATGTATACCTGTTTTGGGGGCGTCACAACAACCCTTGAGGATGATCAGAAATAATCTCCGAAAAATGCAATCTCTAAACCTCTGATCATCGGGAAATAACTCAGTTAAAGCCCCACTCACGACATCAACACTCAAAGGAGCAGTATGGATAGTCCTACCCTTGAACGCCGTAGCCGGGACTCCCAACAAGGATCTGATGGTAGTCGAAGAAATGTCAGGCACAAAAGGCATTGGCGCCCCAGAAAACTCCATCCTAGTGATGAATCGCCAAACCATCGGTGTCATCATCACCTCACAATCCAACAAATGAAGAGACTGGGTCTGGTGAAACCAGCTCTTAGATAAAGCCCTAAGATAACCCCAAGGACAATGATTGGGGAGGATGGAAAAAAAAGCCTCGAATCCCCACGCATGCACAATCTCTTGGTACTCTGGATGAAGAGTTTGGTATATAGAATGTATGGTGAACTAGTTCCCATGAGGCTGCATAAAGCCGGAAACCTGCATCACAATGAAAATCTACTTCAGAGCCCTTGTCCCCATAAATGGGAAAAGGAAGATCAACATGTCTTTTACCTTGTTTGCATGAAGATAGATCGATGGGTGATGACTCAAATCATCCAGAAGCTCTGGAATCATTACGTTTATAGCTGGAAGCTCCCTGCAGGGAATGGAAGAAGAAGGAGCATGATCCGCAATAGGCACATCCTCCTCCTCGTCCTCAGCATCTGGTCTCTCAACCCAGATAGAACGAATCACTGACTCTGTCAACCGACAAGGCTGTCGGGTTGGGTGAGGCCAAGGCACATCTGAAGCTCTCCTCCTCACACCTAAAGAGGTCCTACGGGAGCTACTCAACTAGTTTAGATCCATATATCTGGACAAAAGTCTCCAAATCACCTTAGAAAGGGTGTGGTAAATTTTAACATGAAGCTCATTAAATGCATCTCATATCTATATGCATGAATGAATTACTTTAACATACGTCTATAGTAGAGTTAAAAATGCATGTTCATTCAATGCCTAGACTCGGGAATTTTTTTTGCTGGAGTCTCCTTTGTAAAAAGGATTATCCGCATGCACGTAGGTATGACTAGGTGGCCATTCAGTTGCACACCAACTCAAAGTCATAAACATCCTATATGCATGAAAACCATCAAAGTCATAATCCATAAGGGTAGCCTAATTACCAGGATTACTTTGCTTCAAAACCTTGCTCATTTGTCCTCAAATAGGATAAAAAAATAGCAAAAAAAGGTGCCAAATTAACTGTTTTAAAAGTCAATTTTTTTCACATCAATTCGTTCAACATGGTAAAATACTAACATTTACTATGTTGAATAATTTTTGTCAAGTCATATGAGCATGCATATTCACTACTATGTGTTTTGAAGCATTTCGCATGATATCTCACTTTCTAACGGTCAAAACTGGAAAAGAAAACATGTAAACATTACCAGGATAGTGCAGAACGATTATGGTGATGGATTTCACAGAAAGCAACCCGAACTCAGTAGATCTGAAAATGAAATCTCGGATTTTCTGTGCCGCTCCAAGTTGAAAATGAAGTGTGAAAGGGAAAGGCAAGTGAGATATAACCCACGGGTGGCTGCGGGTGTACTCGCGGAAGCCGAAAGTCTACCTGTGGTTACCCCGGGTGGTCTCCACCCCCTCCGGCTCGATCAAATTTGAGTTGAAAAGGAGGTCCCATAAGCTGAAAAGTCAAATCGGGGAAAAAGATGCTACGCGATTAAGCGGAAAGGCCTGAAATCCTAATTTTCAAAGACCAAACCGCGGGTCTACATATCAATCATTGGTATCCGCCCAAACGCAGGGTTCATAAAAATGAATGATCAAAGCTGTTGAAAGCTACCCTTGGCAACACCTCGCGAAGGTCTGATGCCATCAACCAGGGTGTAATTGCAATCAAAAGCATACATCTCATCAAAAATCCATCCCCAATGGAGATTTCATACATACTTAGCCGTTGAAAGCCATTTCAACGAAGGTCAGGCAGCCCTGACATCACCAGCCATTGGCAGTAAATCCAGCGAAGCATCGGAGATGGTCCGATGATGTTAGCCGTTGAAAGCCATTTCAATGAAGGTCAGACAGCCCTGACATCACCAGTAGTTGGTAGTAAATCCAGCTAAGCATCGGAGATGGTCCGATGATGTTAGGCGTTGAAAGCTATTTTAACAAAGGTCAGGCAGCATTGACATCACCAGCCGTTAGTAGTAAATCCAGCAAAGCATCGGAGATGGTCAAATGATGTTAGCCGTTGAAAGCCATTTCAATAAGGGTCAAGCAACCTTGACATCACCAGTGTTGGAAATAACTCCAACGAAGCATTAGAGGTGGTCTGATGATTGCAACCGTTGAAAGACATCTCAATGAGGGTCAGGCAACCCTGATAGTACAAACCATCGGCAATAACTTCAACGAAGCGTCAGAAAGACCTAACGATGCAAACCGTGGAAAACCATCCTCATCGGGAAGGACCGATGATGGAATCTGTTATACAGGTCCTCAACAATCAAAATGCAATTCCCCAAAGAGTCACTTGCAAATGAGAAAAGCATCTTCGGTGGAAAGCCTGTAAAAAAGATTAAGGACTTTGGTGATAACCCCAATGTCAACATCCTGTGGTCTTAATCATGGAGAAACCTCCACTCCAAACATTTTGAACACATCTTTGTAACTCATCGACAAATCAGGCTCAAATAGCACTGATGGACGGTTCCAACCGCTGGCGATAACCCTAGCGTGGCATAAAGAGATTACTATGATAAGAGCTCTGGAAACTACCGGTCGAGTAGGCATCCAAGAAGTTCAATAAGGTCATCATTAACAACTCCATCCCCTGATAGAAGCGACGGGAGCATGCAGTTATCACATCTTGTTGGAAACCATTCCAACAAACAAACAACACTCAGCATAACATTGAAACATGCTGCATCACATTTACATCATGCTTGTCTTGTCACATTTCAAGGGTCTAGTAGTCTTTATCCTATCCATGCCATTACATCGCATAAATATGATAAAGAGGGGCATCTGTAGATACTCAAAATTTTGCGTTCCTATTACTAACCCTGTAGGAGGGCAGAATCGTCTTCCAGAGATAACCCTGGAAGTCATATCAGTTTCAACCCCAGAGACAACCCCGGAATATCCAGTTTTCAATCTCGGAGATAACCTCGAGAGACTCAGTTTTAATCCCGGAGATAACCCCAGGAGATTCAGTTCCAACCTCAGAGATAACTCCGAGGGATGCAGTCCAAGTTTAGGAGATAAACCCCAAAAAAATCAGTTTCAACCCCGGGATACTCAGTTCCAACCCTGAAGATAACCCTAGGAGGTCAAGCACACCTCAGGGATAACCCTGAGGACATTAAGCATTCACAGCAGCCCAATCTCAGAGATAACCCTGAGCAACGACTACTACATCTGCGCAAAAGCCAGAGATAACCCCGGTGAGAGGAAAAATCATCATTTTTCCACCTCAACATCACATTCACGTTGTCTCAACACATTTTAATCCACATTGCGTATCAAGCTGTCCCACAAGAACCATAACTTAAATCCCGAGTGACAAATACACAAGACAACACAACAGATAGACTTTGAAGACTTGGAGATCTGGTCATGGACCCATCTTCCCGGCTTCGTACAACCTCTAATCTCATGTCATTGTGTATCTCTCGATAACAACTTTTCGAAAAGGTACAACACTCCATTATCGAAAGCCCAGATTAAAAGTTATGAAGGTTCGAGCGGACAACGCGTAGCTAAAGTGCACATAGCCAGGGGCAACCAGGGCAGCCGCAGATAGACCCGCGGCTGTCGCGGGTAGACTCGCGACCATCTGGTCTTTAAATATGAGTTCTTGGCAGCTCATTTAAAAAAAAGGAGAGAAAACTCTGTCCATTTCAGCCTGTAACCCCTGCTAGAGTGCTCTAAACTGAGTGATTCTTCTTTTTAAACACTTATAAGTTCGTGTTTTGTAACATACTAAAGTTTAACAGGTGGAAACCGAGTTTTCAGGCGTCAAAAGCTATCTAAAGTCTTCTTGGCAGCCCACTGTAAGATTTTTCATATTTTTAAGCTTTTTAGTACTTTTATATATTTATATCTTCTAACGTTGAGAGTCGCGTTGTGTGGGTATGCCTGGATCGATCCGTGGCTTTTTATTGCTTATATATGTATATATATATACACATATATATATATATACTTATATATATATCATCGAACTCTGATTCGATTGAGCCTGGATATAATATCCGGTGCATTTACAACTTATATATATATATATTTACATTTCTGTCAGGCCTAGAGTTTATTTCGTGGCCATTTACTGCTTATATATATATATATATATATATATATTACATTCCTGTCTGGCCTGAAGTTTACGTTGTGTCCATTTATTGCTTATATATATATTACCACTTTTACATAAATATCTGCTTTAATTGCTTTCACAATGTAGATATTTAACGTTTCAGCCCGCGGGCTAGATTTGCCTCAATCTGGCTATTTCTAACTTTAACCGGTTCAAAGTGACTAAAATGGAACTATTGAATCTAGAATGGATTAGATTTACTCAAATCTAGTTCTTTTTCTAGCTTTTGTACATATCACTTTTCCATGTGAGCCTAGGAATCATGTGATCAAAGATTCAGCCTCTGAATCTAGATTCGGTTCCCGTGATGGACATTTTTCATCTGCAGCCAGCTTGTAAATTATATACGGTGTCTGAATATCCTTAAATGGCTCTCATGCCCACAAGGAGTTCGGTACTGCTATGTATCTTATTTTCTCGAAGATGCCTCGCATCTCGAAAATAAAAGCAATCAAACCGAACACATAATAAAATTGAAGTATCAAAGGCCTCAATTACTATTAAGCATAAGGGTTTGAAAAACCTGTTTTACAAAACTTCATTGCTATATATTGTTAAAATTGAACTTTTATACAAAAGTCAAACCCTTTGTATTTAGGTGCAAACGAGACATAACAATACTTCCAAGTAACTGCGCATAGGCCCTACACACACATACGCAGATAAAAGTTTAATAAAAAGTGGCGGTAACCGTGTTATCACAAAAATCGGGGGGTGCCTAACACCTTCCCTCCGCTTAATCAAGCCCTCGTACCCTAATGAATCTCAGTTTCTCAGACCAGTTAAACAGTGTCAAAACATTGGGTCTTTGTGCAAACCTTTTCTCGGTTGAGTTGGTGCGACCATTTAAAAATACCAACTAGCGACTCTAACAGTCAAAGCGTTGACATATACATGTCAAACCTTTTCAAACTTGTTTTTTCAAGCAAATCTCACCTAAAATGAGAAAACAAAAAGACAAGAACAGAAAGGGACAAATAAAAATTTCGACGTCGACACTATCTAAATGCATTATGCATCAAAGACCAACAGAGAGCAGAACATCTTTAGCTTGATAGCTTACATTGCACCAAAGACTCCAATGAGACTCCACAAGAAGTAGACCCATCGCAAGCCCGCACCAAAATGACATAGCAAGTCCAATACTCCAGCTGCAAGCCTGCACCATCAAGGAGACATTAATATTTTGATCATTTGAAGACCAAACTGAAGTGTTCCCTAAACAATAGTTATGATGCAAGAGCAAAAAGAACTCATCAAATCTAAGCACAAGGATGCAGCACAAACAGATCAACAAAGAAATGAATCAGTTTTAAACTCCTAACATAGCTAAACTAAATTTGGCCCGAATTATATGTAACATGTAAAACAAATTTAACTACACACAAATTCCACCCCTCTTCATTGTTAGTCTGTTTTTAACTATTATTTCTTTTTTAATCCAACAAAAGCTAAACTAAAATAAGACATGTATGCATATAGAACTCTATCATATTCAATAGGAATTGCTAGCACCTTGGGTCTTGGCTGAAAAATCTAAGCAATTCATAACACCCTTACATATATGAAAACTATTGAGACCCTATGGCTGCAAGGTCCAAGGAACCAAGATAATATATGTGGGTTATGTCATTAAAAGTAAAAAAATTAATCCCACAAGCATTAGAAGTATTACAAACACCACATATATAGATCAGATATGGAATATTTAACCACCTGTAGATAATTTGTAAGATTTAATTAAGCAACTAAAAATTACAACTGCAGACTAATAGAACTCGAAGGAATGTGTTGTAGACACTCAAAATTTTATATTTCTATTACTAACCCTGTAGGAGGGAAGAATCGTCTTACAAAGATAACCCTAGAAGTTAAATTAGTACTAACCCCAGAGATAACCTCGAAAGATTCAGTTCTAACCCCGTAAATAACCCCAGGAGATCCAGTTCTAACCCCAGAGATAACCCCGGGACATCCAGTTCTAACCCCGGAGATAACCTCGGGAGATCCAGTTCTAACCCCTGAAATAACCCTGGGAGATCTAGTTTCAACCCCAGAGATAACCTAGGGAGATCTAGTTCCAACCCCGGGAGATTCAGTTCCAACCCCGGAGATAACCCCGGGAGATCCAGTTCTTACCCTAGAGATAACCCCAGGAGATCCAGTTCAAACCTCGGAGATAACCCCAGGAGTTCCAGTTCCAACCTATGAGATAACCCCGGGAGATTCAGTTTCTAATCTCAGAGATAATCCCGAGAGATTCAGTTCAAGTTCTAGAGATAACCCCAAGAAAGTTAGTTCTAACCCCAGAGATAACCCCGGGAGGTCAAACCAACCTCAGACATAATCCTGAGGATAGTCAGAGTCAACAGTAGCCTAATGTCAGAGATAAACATGAAAAAAGACTGCTACAACTGCGCCAAAGTATGAGATATCCTTGGGAGGGGCAAAATGGTCATTTTACCACCTGAACATCACATCAACATCGTCTTAACACAGTTCAACTCAAATTTCATCCAGAGATGTCCCACAAGAACCATAGCTCAAATCCCGAGTGACAACTGCACAAGACAGCTCAACGGGTAGACAACGAAGACTTGGAGATCTGGTTATGGACCCATCTTCCATGCTTCGGATAATTTCTAATCCCATGTCATTGTGTAGCTCTCGACAATGGATTTCCGAAAAGGTACAACACGCCTCCATCAGATGCCCGGATTGAAAGTTATTAAGGTTAGAGTGGACAATGCGTAACCCAAGTGCATGTAATTCGAGATGAAGAGACCCGTAAAGCTCGGGGCAGCCCGGGCAACCACAGGTAGACCCACGGCTGCCGCATGTTGACCCGCGACCACTTGGTCTATAAATATAAGCTCCAATTAACTTAATTGAAAAAAAAGGAAGAAAAAGAGAGAAAATTCTCTCCATTTCTGTCCTTAACCTCTTCTAGAGTGCTCCAAACTAAGTGATTCTTCTTTCTAAACACTTGTAAGCTTGTGTTCTGAAACATACTTAAGTTTAACCGGTGGAAAATGAGTTTTCAGGCCCCAAAAGCTATCTGAAGTCTTATTGGCAACCCACTGTAATATTTTTAAGCTTTCTACTACTTTATATATATATATATATATATATATATATATATGCCGATATCGAGAATTTCATCGAGTAGTTACACCTGGATCGTTAATCCGTTGCCTTTTCTTTCTTTTATATATATATAACTATATTGATAGACTCGAACTCGATCAATCGAGCCTAGAACTTGATCAATCGAGCATGGATAGAATATCCAGAGCGTTTACTGCTTATATATATATATATATATATATATATATATATATATATTTCAAAGTCCTGTCTACATTCCAAATTCGTGGAAGTTGATCGTCTATATATATATACCTATATATATATATATATTTACTACTTTTATATATATATGCTTTAACTGCTTTCGTAATGTAGATATTTAATCTTCCAGCCTATGGACTAGATTTGTCTAAATCTAGTTATCTCTAATTTTGACTGGTTCAAAAGTGTCTAAACTGGAACCATTGAAGCTAGAATGACTTAGATTTATTTAAATCTAGTTTTCTTTCTAGCTATTGTACATATTTCTCTATCATGTGAGCCTAGGAGCCATGAGATCGAAGATTCAGTTTGTGAATCTAGATTCGATTCCCACGATGGACATTTCTCAGCTGCAGCCAGCTTGTAAATTATCTATGATGTCTGGATATCCTTGGATGGCTATCATGCCCATAAGGAGTTTGGCACTGCTATGTATCTTATTTTCTCAAAGATGCTTCGCATCTCAAAAATAAAAGAAATCAAACCGCAATCAAGCTGAATACAAAATAAAATGGAAGTATCAAAGGCCTCATTTATTACTGAGCATAAGGGTTTGGAAAACCTATTTTTCAAAACATCACTGCTATATCTTGCCAAAAAATTTACTTTTATATACAAGTCAAACCCTTTGTATAGAGCTGCAAACGAGGCATAACACTAATTCTAGATAATTGCACATAGGCCCAATAAACACACACACAATGCACATAAATAAGGTAATTGAAAAGTTGCGGTAACAGTGTTTTCATGGAAGTCGGGGGGTGCCTAACACCTGTCCCTCGCTTAATCAATACCCCGAACTCAATGAATCTCAGTTTTCAAGGCCAGTTAAACAGTGTCCAACCATTGGGCCTTTGTGTAAACCTTTTCAAAATCGGTTGAGTTGGGACAACCTTTTCAAAATTACCAACTGGCAACTCTAAAAGTCAAATCGTTGACATTCACATGTCGGACCTTTTCAAACTCGCCTTTTCAGAAAAAACTCAACCAAATGAGAACACAAAAGGGCAAGCACATAAAGGGACACAAATCTTCCCGATGTTGACAGGTGGTGAATCTGTTGGGGACTCTAGTAAGAGGGCTTAAGCCGCTGTTCAAACTTTTCACAAAACTTTTTTATCTACTTATGTGTGAATACTACATTTATATTGTATGGATGTGTACTAATGCTTTATTTACTGCACTTTACTGCTTTGCACCATATCTGCCAGTGATATTAGTGCTTCTCACATGTCATCATTTCCATATGGTAAGACGCGATGTATGTGAATGTATGATGTGTGATTCCTCCACCAGGAGGAAAACCTGTCGGTGTTTGATTATTGGATTCAAGGGAGACTAATCCCGCGAGGCTCAGGAAAGGCACCACCCATATTTGCTCTAGTTGAAAGATCGGATTAACTTCCCATCCAGTAAATTGCGATGATCTGGGGACCTTCATGCTGAAGGGAAGTCTCTTCATACCTTCCCCTTTCAATTACATGTAAATCTCAATGTAATGGAAAATATAAAGGAAGATGTAAATATGCATTCCTTTTTAATATCAAGACCTGTCATGCTATACTGTCATCAAAACAACTGACATCTATTTTGCAGGAGAATATTAAAATACTCCTAAAACAGATACATTACATAGCATACAACATCTTCATATTTTGCTAGACTAAACTATGTAGTCTTTTTATAGGGAAACGATTGGTCCCGTTACCTGTTCAAAATCCAAAAAGGCACTAAGCCCACCGTCAGACATGGCTACAAGTACCCAGCATGATCTTACTCATGTTTCCCGAGAGGAGTTTAAAGGATTAAGGAATCAAATAATAGAGTTGGTTGTTCTTCTAAAAAAACTAAACAAACAAACTCAGGGTCCATAAATACCCATCCAAACCGAATCCTTTGCATAGGGAGGAATCCAGGGTACGGACAGAGAAGTCTTAATACCTGAGTCTTAGGTTGAAAAGTCCAAAAAAAACCCTAGAATCACCTATCTTAAAGAAGATCAAGACACCGATGATATCTAGAAGAAGGTTCAACAAATAGAAGAGACCATTCGGTCAATCAAAGGGACTAGAACGCAGGAAACCATTACCTATTCAGACCTTTGCATCTTCCCCAGGTTTTATTATCCAGAAAAATTCAAGGCTCCCGATTTTGAGAAATATGATGGATTGGGAGATCCCTACACTCACTTAAAAGTGTTCATTAGAGAACTCAGATCCTATGCCGAGGATGAAAAACTAAGAATGAAGTTGTTTCAAAAGAGTCTAACTGGAGAAGCCAGAGCATGGTATGCCAGATTGGATAACTCCAAAATCCATAGCTTAGAGAAATTAGCCCATGTTTTCCTCAATCAATACAACTTTCAAACTCAAATGCCTCCAGATAGGTATCAGATTAACAAAGTCAAGAAACAAAACAATGAGTCATTCAGAAAGTATGCCCAAAGATAAAGGCGACTGGCTGCTCAAGTAATCCCATCCATGACAGAAATTGAGAAGGTGATGACCTTCATAGACATTCAAGAAGCTCCATTTTATGAGAGGGTCCTAGTAGGTATAGGAAAACCATTCTAAAAAATAAGCAAGCATGAAGAAATGGCAGAAATAGGGTTAAAATATTGGAAGATTCAAGACCTCGTCACTTTAAAAGCCATAGTTGAGCATATCAAAACTGGAAATTATTGGATCAACCCCTGGAGGGTCCATAAGAAGAAAGAAGAGGATGTATCCTTGGTGCTTCAAGAATAAACTCAAAGAGGCAATCAAAACTTGCCTATTTAAAGGAGAAACTATTTCCCTTTTTAAGCACAATCCTCAAATCCTCCATTGCCAAAAAGTGGAGAAGTCAGACGTCCAAGAGTGTTCACACCATTAGGGGACTCATTGGAAAATATTTTCAAACCTCTGACAGCGCAAAAGAAAATTACCCATCTCGTTCCATCAGCCAATCTAAGTGGAATGGGTTTCAATAAAAGCAAGAAGTGTGCCTACCATTCTAGAGCTCCGGTTCATGACACCCATGATTATTGGGCCCTCAAGCACAAGATCCAGGATTTAATAGACAATGGTGAGATCGTGGTGACAAAGCCTGAGCAACCACATGTTAAAGACATCTCTCTCCCTCAACACATGGAAGAGGATGTTAACATGATTAATAGAGGGAGTGGAGAGAGTTCCGATTACCTCAGATACGTGGGTGTTTCTGTGATGCCCCCAAATCCGGGTCCCTTCGAACCTTGGATCTGGTCCGCCATGATACTACTATCATCAAACTATTTATATCTTTTATTCATAACTTAATGAATATAACTTTTCTTATTACAATTTAGAAAATAAATTCTTTCCATTTGTAGGATTTGTACAATGACCCCAAACTTTTATAAGTTTTAAATCTTGGTCATTACCATTCCTGTATTACATGATATTCGATGTTATAAAAATATATGGAATAATTTAAACTTTTTCAATCTTCTTTGAAAATAAATCTTTTAATTATTGATTTCTTAACTTGAATCAATTACAAATCCTTGAATCAAATTATGCTATGATTCACTCTATTCAATTACTGTATAAATTTTTACATCTCAATTTGAATTCCTCTATGTACCGCCTAGTACAACTTTACAACTTAACATGTATAACACATTGTAAACTACTATCATGTACATCTACTAGAACCTAAAAATGGTTCAAGAGCATCTATTTAAATAATAAATTAATCTCATTCAATACTATTGAACTTTATTTATCAAGTAGACCGTAACTTTACTGTGAGTCCTTATCCTGCAAAAGTGGTTATTTGCAAGGGTGAGCTCGATAGTCCAACAATTCTAACAGTTTTCATGCAACACATAGCATATAATATCATACTTAGGTCATGCATTCATAATCCATTAATATTTACTACGCATGTTACTTCTCATATAACAGGCATATAAGTTTATATCACAAGCATATCATCAAAGATCAACTTTCACATTTCATACATATCTCATATGCATTTCATATATATACATCAACATTCTCATGGCATAATATAGTTCAACTAACAATTATCGAATTTATATAACAAATAGGAACTGAAAGACTTGCATGATTCGTAGTTTATCAACTACGACTTAACTGCTTAAAGCTTATTTGCACTGCGTGTGTTCCTACACAGTTATATAATCATGGATTCATACCCATTAGTCATACATTTCATATGTTCTTAATATAAGAACAAATATTATTTCCTAACTTGGTTTTATTTTTACTTGAACTTAGAATAAGCATGAGACTAGCTCATTCTACTATCATATTTATCTAAACAATCTTGTTTCATATCTTGTAGTCCTTAAGGAAAACATATAACCATAACTTAAGACCATGTAGTTAACAAACTGCTCTTGGTCACTCTACAGAACGGCGCAGCCGCGCCGCATTTAAGCTTGGGAGTGGCACGACCGCGCTACTCCCTGCCAAAACCAGACTTGAGCTTTTCATTGCTTAGTTTAGTCTTAACCTACTATGCATTCTGATACATACTATAAACATACATCACGTAGGTTCTGATATATCTTCAAGTTCACATTTCAAATGATTTAGTTTTGAATTACATATCTATATGTTGAATTATTTACATCAACAAGGCTTAACAACTTCTTTTAACAAAGGTTCAATGTTTATAAGCTTTTAAACCTTATATTGGTACTAACAAGCCTTTAATACGCATGTACGCATGTATCTATCAACCATTAAAGGGCACGGTTGTACTGCCTTAGACTTGATACTTAATCTGCCGTACATATACTCAAGAAATTGGTGATTATCAAAGATATTTAATCTCACCAACTTACTATGATAAAAGAATTTCACATGAACTATTTAATATCCATAGATATATTTCTACCCATCTTCTTTACTAATTCATCTATACAATTTATAATATATAATAATGATATATATATTTATTAAACACAACATCACTTATTACATAGCTTATATTACCCTATGTAACACAATACCACATACCTCGTAACACATTTATATATTCTTTTTCGAACCCATCTCATGCTTTAAGAATTGTATCTACTAAATTCTTATTTTAATATTTTCTAAAAATTCGGGTTCTTACAGTTTCTCCCCAAACTGACAAAGATAATTCCGATAACTGGGATTATTCAGAGTTTCGGTTTATAATAGAATGGGACTTGGAGTCTATCGATGAAAATGTCAATCAACTGGCAGAACTGGTGATACATCAACACCAAGTCACACGACAGTTGTTCAGTCAGGAGCATGCAAGTCTCCTCTCCTTTATCACAAAAAATCAACCACATGCCCAAGAGAATGAAACCTTGGAGGAAAAGCTTACAAGAAAAGTAAGATCCCAAGCCCAAGAGAATGAAACCTAGGAAGAATCAATTTTATCAGCAGATTCATCTCCCATGTGATGCCCCCAAATCCGAGTACCTTTTACCTCAGATTTGGTACGTTACGATACATCATTTCTATAGCTACTGCAGAAGATATAAACATAAATTGTTTATAAAATAAACTTTTACAACATAATCCCCATGGTCTGTAACCTTAAGTTAATACATACCTTCAACATCCTACAATATTTACAATGTCATTTGCATCCAAAAATTTTAATAATTCTAACTGCATAATAATCCAATTATGGAATTTTCCTTTGCCTTTGTCTTTATTCAAGCTTTCGTCTTAATCTGAAAATTTTATCATGATATAGCAAGGATGAGAAACAATTTTGCTCAGCAAGTTTAAGTACAATGAAGATATATTATGATTAAAAAGAAATAATAAGTTGTCAAACTTTTAACAATATAATGATTGTGAAAGAGCATAAATCAATTTTTATGATTGAATGACTGAATCAATAATTCTAAGTGGTCAACAATGAACATGAAAAAATTTAACTGAACCATATGGTAATGAAGGTGATCAGCCTTTCATACCTGATGAACATATACAATATGCACAATGTGCGAATCAATAAATTATAGATGTGATATAATCAACAATGATTAACCACGAACATGCTTTAAAATAAAAACTCAAGTCTGAGTTAGAAAACTTGTCTGTACCGTTGATTATCACTAAGCAATCTAATTTAATCTCTTATGAAAGACATATCATTAATAAGATCAATCTTCCAATCAGCATAATACACTTTATATCACAATACTATTACTCGAATAATAAATTAGCTAATATTTAGCCACGTAATCAAAAATTGAATAATTCTTTAACTCATTAGTAATATTATTATCCCTTAATAATATTACTATCACTTAACTATTATCTTAAACTCTTGTCTAATATTATTAATCCTTTAATAATATTTTAATCACGTAATATTATTAATCACTTAATAATATTTAATCACTCCTTAACATTATTAATCATTTAGAAAAATATTAATCATTCACAAATATTATTAATCATTAAATAATATTTTAATTATTTACCAATATTATTAACCGTTTAATAATATTTGAATCAAACACTAATATTATTAATCCTTTAATAATATTTTAATCATAACTAATATTATTAAGCATTTAATAATATTTTAATTAATCACTAATATTATTAATCGTTTAATAATATTTTAATCATTATATAATATTATTAATTATTTAATAATATTTTAATCATTATTAATAATATTCAAATCACTTCTTAATATAAATAATAAAGGTCTCATACATTTTAATATATAAATATTTTACATCTTGAAGCTTAAACCATTTATATTCAATTTCAAAAATATCTTTTACCTTTACTCGCAAATTCGGGGTTTAAACAGATAATACATAGCTTCTATAGTAAAATTCAATCTACTATATTATTTCTTTAATTTAACTAATTTTTTTATATCATGTTGTCTGTTCATGAGTCAACACGGACTGTTGCCTCATATATACATATTTCATCCCGCTAACACATTTGCTTTATTTTTCGTTTTACGAATATTCGAGCAAATATAGAAGATAAGATAGAAGAACAAGAATTAAATGGCGCATATAAACAACAAAATTTAATTACTAAAACATAATATTTTTATTGATAATAGAAAATAAAATATTTACAATACTGAAAAATAAAGTGAATTACAAGTTTACTTAGAACATTAAGAATGGTAGATGAAGAGAAGGGAGAACAAAGGCTAAAGATTTGTCAGAGAATGAGGTCCGAGTCTTTCTAAGTCTGCCTTACTAACTAAGTTCAAGTTCCTTTTATAGAATAAGGAAAGAACTGTTAAAAAGTTACTATTACAGAAAGTAAATGATTACAGACAATAAATACTATTGATGAACAATAAAATAGTGCTGACTTTTTTACTATGCATGGACGCTTTTGGCAACTTTTGACAAACTGGCCGAAACTTTTGACTTGGAGGATGCTTTCGGTGGAAAAATAGGAACATACGCATATGGTAGAGGACTTCTTTTGGTGGAAGAGCATCTCTTGACCGATCGGGAAATATAATTAATCGAGATGTCGTGAAAATGGGTCCGAAAGCATCTTGCAGGTCGATGGTGCCATATGGGTCATCATCTTTATCAAATTTACTGGTAGAAGCATTTCTGGAAGAGGATGAAGAACATGCAGAGGCTTCTTCATGTAACTCATTAATTCTGTCATGCAGGGCTTGGGCTATTAACTTTAATTCTTTACTGGAATAATTTTTAGTATTAGAAATGCCACGGGAACAAGATGAACCAGTTGGACTGACTCTAGACTCTCTTAATTTACTGGTAGATTCTTTGGCTGGAATAGCTGTAACTGGTAGAACTGGTAGAGGGACTATAGGAAATTCCTTCTGAACCTGACCAACAATTCTATTAACATCAAACTTATCCCATCATTTGATAAAGAACTGACGGGAAACATGAGGAATTGGTGAAATGGTGGTACAAGATACCAATTGACTATATTCTTGAGACTAAAAATCTGTCACTTTAATTGGAATTTGAATGTCATATTGCCATTTAAGAATCCATGGAACTTTATATTTACTTACAAACTGAACAGTAATAGGGATACCATCATTTTTTGGTTGATTTTTACTGTGATTGCAAAAATGACTGAGTTGAACCTGTAAAAGATCAGGAAGGAAATCGAAAGGCGAACCAAACCTCGACCACCATAGAGTGAACCAAAAAGGGATATAACTTTTAAATTTGTGGTCGAATTGTAAGAACCACGAGTGACTATTTAATTCATTCTAATAAAGGAAGATCTTATTCCAAGCTTCAAAATAATCAAAATAACATAAAGAGTTATCTTAATTAGAGAGCCGTTTAAGATCAGAGGGATGATTTACCCAATCAGTCATCTAAATGAACTATTTAATGTATAGATAATGATAGAGGACTTTGCATTTATCATTATTAGCATAAATTGGTTTAATAAAGATTGACTCAGATTTAATGAGAATATCCTTATAATACACAAGGGATTTATAAGGAGCAAGGGAGACAAAGTGCCATCCAGTAGGAAAATACTGGGAATCAAGTTTAATAGGGTCATTTTTTGGTTGCATTTGAGGCTCGATATGAAATAAGTGATTATTCCATCTGAGCATGTAATCAGAGGAAGGGTGACTGGGATTTGAAGAAGAGTTTATAGTTTGACTACAAAAAGGATCAACTAGTTTAGGGTTACTGGCTAAAGCTGAACTATAAGGTTTGGGGATAGAGCCAAGGACATGGAACCTATTAACTGGGTTAGGTTTAGGAACTGGATTGACTGGATGAGGAACTAAGGTTCCTTTTGGCAGATTACTTGGGCCAAAAGGGCGACCCGGACTATGAGAAGATGATGTTCCTTGGATGTTCATTTTGGTTGAACGGTACCTATGTTAATGAATTCCCGAGTGAGAAAATCAGGAATGGAATTATTACTTCCTTTAATATACTCAATCTCAAAATCAAAAATACTCAATAGGGCTTGCCATCTTGCAAAGGAATGTTTAGAGGCTATGTTTTCCACATCTTTTTCTAAAACATATTTTGCAAATTTGCAATCGATACAAACCGAAAACTTTTTATTTGGTAAGTCACTTTGGAATTTATTGATACATAAAACTAAAGAAAGTATTTATTTTTTAATAGTGCTGTAATTAAATGTGTACTATTCCACGCACCATAATGAAAATGAACAATTTGTTCAGGAGAATTGAGGGTTAGTTTTTGCTTGAGAATGCCTCTGAATCCTATGTCTGAGGCATCAGTTTCAACAATTTTAAAGGCTGAATATATCGTTGGAAATGCCAAGGCAAGGAAAAGCCTTAACATATCTTTTGACTTGCTGGACGACAGAAGTATGGATGTCAGTCCAAGGGGGAGGATTGTCTTGAAAACGCTGAAAGAGAGGTTTGTAAATCTTCCTGAGATTTTTATAGAACTTGCCAATATAATTGAGCGAGCCTAAAAATATCTGAAGTTGGGTTTTATTGGTGATCTTATCAAGAAATCTATCAGTGAATTGAATAGCTCTGTCAATAGGCTGAATAAGTCATTGATAAATATTAAGACCAAGAAACTGAACTTTAGCTTGAAACAAGCTGCATTTGGAAAGGGATATAACAAGTCCATTATCTTTAGCTGTTTTGAAGAACAATTTTAAATGTTTAATGTGTTCTTCAATAGATTTGGAAAAGATCAGAATATCATCGATGTAAAGAACAATAAAATGACTGAAAGGATTCAAAATGTCATTTAGAATGTTCTAAAATTCACTGGGGGCATTTTTTAAACCGAATGCCTGAAAATTCCATTCATAATGACCAAATGGGGGTAGTAAAGGCTATTTTATACCTATCATCGGGGTGAATGGAAACTTGCCAGAAAGCAGATTTAAGGTCAAACTTACTAAAGACAGTGGCATTGCTTAATCTATCTATAAGGTCTTCCTTATTAGGTAAAGGATACCTAATCCATTATAAGACCTTGTTTAAAGGCTTGTAATTGATAACTAGAAGGGGAACACCTCTCTCTTTTTTTGCTTTATTGTTGACATAAAAGGCGGGACATGACCATGGAGATTTACTAGGTTTAATTAATCCTTTACTAAGAAGGTCATTAATTTCTTTTTTACATAACTCCATTTGTTCATGATTCATTTGTATCGGCCTAGCCTTAGTAGGAATCAAATGTTCTTTGAATTCCTTAGCGTAAGGAAGCCTTACAATGTGCTTCTTCTGATGCCAAAAGGCATTAAGAGAATCAGAACAAAGGTTTTCCTTCAAATAAAGTTTTAATTCTTCAATCTTTTCTTGAACTCCTTTATTCTTAAGTTGTTCTTCAATATGTTTATATTTAATTTCTTCTTTTAAAAAGTTTAAATGAATAGATTTACAATTTAACAAATTCAAAGATTTAGAGATAGATTCATCTTGGATAAATCTTAAATCTCTTTCTTTAGGTTTAATAAGAAATTTAAATGTTATTCTTTTTTCGAAATATCTACTACTCAATCCTTCATTACTGGTAGTAAAAGGATACAATAAATATATAAACGGTAACCCTAAGATGATCGTATCTATAAGATTACGGATTAAAACAAATGATGTTTTAAAACACATATTATCTTGACAAATATGAACTTTAGGTAGTTTATATTTTATTTCCATTTGACTACCATTAGCTGAATTTAATTTTCACTAGTTTTTTTATAGTACTTGGTTGGGATTAAACCTTGCTGAATACAATTTAGATCTGCGCCTGTATCAACTAAGGCAGGAAGTTGTATTGAAAATGTTTTATCAATAACCAAGTTAATGGAGATATACCATTTCTGAATGGTAATATCATTAATTCTTTTAAGAGAAAGACCCTAAACAAAGATATTTAGCTCTTCTTTAGTTCTTGATGACTCTGGTGAGATTAAATATTTTCATCACTAGAAGAGGAATCATGAACTTGAAGGTCAATTTTTTTGTCATCAAACTCTTTTCTTAAATTAGAAACTTCTAAGTTTAGGTTAGAAATCTCTCATTTTTGTTTATTAACTTCTTGATTTAATTCTAGAAGGGTAACTTCTTTTGCCAGAGCTTTAAATCTTTTAAGGGTTTTATTGAGGCTAAATATAGGTTTTTCTTTAGCTTTAATAATCTTTTCTTTAACTCTATTATCTTTAGTTAACAAATCTTTTAACTGTTTAGTGTATTGAACCTTTAGATCAGGATCTGAAATTTTACTAATTAGATCAATTAATATAGAAGTTTCTTCATCCTCTATGGTAATTATATTTAATCTTTTATTGCAACATTTTTCGTTGCAATTATCAGCACGAATAGTGACTTCTTCATTGTCACTATCTGTTTCATTGTTACTAGTACTGCTATTAGAGGAATAAGGAATATCAGAACCCTCATCATTACTGACATTGTTCTCTATCCTCATTAATCCTAATAGTTGTTCAAAGATCTTCATTTGAAACATTTAATCGAGATAATTTTTGTTTTATTTTGCACTCATTTTTGTAGTGCCCTTTTCGCCCACAATTGTGGCAAACAATTTTACTTTTATCAAATTTTTAGATTTTTATTGTATTTTTTACTTGTGGGTTTAGGTTTGGTATAATAATCATCTTGATTTTTATCTTTTTTTTTATGACTGTTTTTTGCTTATGACGTTCGGTGACTTTATGAGAATCAATATGTTTATGCTTGTGCTTTCTTCTAGAGGGAGCAATGTGGGGGTAAACCATATTGTTCACAGAAAGTTCCTAACTCATATTTAGCTTTATTTTTATCTTTATTAGCTTGCTTAGCTAATTTAAAATCAATACACATTTTTAACCCAATTTTTAGAATATAACTAATTATGTCACCATAAGTTAGATTATCATAATCAATATATCCCAAATTGTTACTTAATTCTTCACAAACCTTATGAGAAAATAATGAAGGTATACCATTAACGAATTTTTCTTTTCAGAATGGTTTATTGCTATCATTACGCATCGTAACTCTATAAGTAAACACATCTTTGTACCATCTAAAATCACTTAGAGTGGGACAAGTAAGATTACATAACTGATCGTGAATTCTTTCAGTGATATTACTAGTAGGTTCAACAAAATGCTTAATTATGGTAAAAATTAAAGTATTAACTCCATCAGGCGGACTAATTCCAACATCTTCATCAAAGATAGGGTTGTCGTCATCATTTAATTAGACATCATGGATTATTGATAACCTAGTATCTTTTGTGAGATGTTTCTCCCACCAAGATCTAAGAATACCAGTAAATACACTAGCTATTAATTCAACAATATCTGGTTGAGTCAGGTTGTTGAATTTAGTGATATAGCTATTAACTACCATTGATATATGATTTAACTTGTTTAAAATTTCTTGTTCACTGAAACCATCTATGTTCCATTCATAAATTTTATTAGATGAAACAGAGAATTGTTTATCTAGATTTCTCTCTTCGAATTGTAGATCCGGAGGAGTAGGTCTAGAATACCAATTCTTGGTTATACTGGTGTTATTAACTGTTAATTTATTTAACTGATCATTAAAATCTGGGACTGACACATCATCAGAATGATCAGACTGGCCATTGCTCTCATTGTTAGTTTCAACTTGATCAATGACTGCTATAATACCACTTGATTCAGGTTAAATTTTTAATTTTTTAAATAACTTATCTATTGCACGGGTAAGTTCACCATCTTTATTGGGAAACCCTAATTTACTTCTATTTTCTGGTAATTTCAATAAAGGTTGTTCAATTTTTGAATCGGGTTTTTTAACAATGGTTTCTTCAAAGTTTTCTTCAATTCTATCTAGCTGTTTACCTACAGTTGCTAGATATTGATTACTGAAGTTTAATTATTCAATAATCTTTTTATCATCTTTATTACCATCTAAAATCTTAAAAGGACTGGCGACAACAGATGTGTTCCTAACTGGAAGGAGGACTATTTCAAGAGGGGGATGACTAGAAGAAACTTTTGATCTATCTTCTTTAGTCCACTGTGTTTTAGTTATAACATTACATTTACCTTGATACTGATCATACCAGTCGTAAAAATTAATGTTTATTTGTTCATTTTTAATAAATCGTTTCCATCTATTAACTATCTTATCTCGTTCTTTATCAGTTGGGTGATTAGAACGAAATAAATGTCTTTTTTCTTTATTAGACTTGGAATTAAAATCTTTAACGAGATTATCCCAATCTAATTTGAATTCATTTTTAATGACTCTTAATTGGTTATTAATAGGAACTTCAAAATCTGATTGAGTAGGAAACTCAGAAGGGGTAGGAGAAGAAGAACCGTCTTCTTCGACTGGGTAATTTTGAGTATAACAAGGGTGACTAGTCTGACCATGATTAAGGATACCTTTCATTTTATATCCCTAATAGAAGGGTTACTAAGTACTTCAAAGATCTCTTTAGTATGAATGAGAAAGGTGTCAAGAACTAGTAAATTCTTCTATAATAAAGCGCCTTCTAAATGCGTTTAAAACTTATTTTGACTGTTCCATCAGAAAATTGTCTAACATTTTCAACATTTAATAAGTTGTTAAATACAGGTTGCTGAGGTTTTTCATTGGGTAAAGTCCATTGACTAGGTAGCGTAATGTCTTTCCAGAGGATGGTTCTCGGGATTTGAACATTAGCATCACCAGTTAAACTTTGAATTAAAACAGTTCGACCTTTAGGACTTTTATTAAGAGCATGAACGTTTAAGTTCATTTTCATGGTCTTATAATAAATCCTATAAATCAAAGCTATGGGTTGAGAACCCTCGATCATTTGAGTAATTTCACCAGCAGTTTTAATGTTTAAAGTTAAGGCTTTTAATAAATGGTGATCACTTAGGCTTAATGTAAAATCAGGAAAGCATTTGAAATGGATAGGTCCATTATGCAAACTTGCTTCCATAACACCAATTATACTCGGATGATAATTCAAGAATCTAGCATCTCTAAGACAGAGGTAGATACTTGGATGATTATTCCTTTAATGTTTAGTGGTTTAACTGCAACTTGAACTAGGCCAATATGGATAAAATTATAACCTTTCTTCCTATGTTTTTTAATAACATCGGGATATAAAAGACTACAATTTTCATATTCTTTGTTAGTGGCATAAACTTTTTCAACTGTTTTTACATTGTAATCTGTTTTGGAATTATCAAGAAAGGTTGACTGATAAATTTCTCTAGGAGAGACCCTGGGTATATTCCAATCGTGCAAAGCTTGACTAATGTTTTCATAACTATGTTCTTCTTGGTTAACAATGTCCAGGATAGGAGGTAAAGCTGACCTGTTACTAGTTGAAGAGTTAGACCTAAATATTCTATTCATCTTTTACCAGTTTCAAAATTAGGTTTTACTCATTGTTCTTTCATACATACCCTCTTACCTTAAGCAGACTCATACCTATGTTCTATAACCAGACACTGCTCACACAAGAGACTTACAAAGGTTAGACATGAACAAGGTGGACTACAGTAAGCTAGGTGACTTCAAAACAAGAGGAAAGATAAATTTTGAAAAAGGCTCTGAGATAAACGATTACTGAGACCTTACTGGCAACTAGAATAAAAACAACTTGGCTCTGAACCATTTGGTAGCGGAGACGAATATAGAAGACAAGATAGAAGAAGAAGAACTAAATGGCGCATATAAACAACACAATTTAATTACTAAATCATAATATTTTTATTGATAACAGAAAATAAAATATTTACAATACTGAAAAATAAAGTGACTTAAAAGTTTACTTAGAACATTAAGATTGGTAGATGAAGAGAAGGGAGAACAGAGGCTAAAGAATTATCAGAGAAGGAGCTCTGAGTCTTTCTAATTCTGCCTTACTAACTAAGTTCAAGTTCCTTTTATAGAATAAGGAAAGAACTGTTACAAAGTTACTATTACAGAAAGTGATTACAGACAATAAATACTATTGATGAACAGTAAAACAGTGCTGACTTTTTTACTATGCATGGACGCTTTTGGCAACTTTTGGCAAAGTGGCCAAAACTTTTGACTTGGAGGATGCTTTCGGTGGAAAAACAAGAACATACACATGTGTTAGAGGACTGCTTTTGGTGGAAGAGCATCTCTTAACTGATTAGGGGCAATAATTAACTGAGATGTCAGGCAAATGGGTCCTGAGCATCTTGCAGGTCGATGGTGCCATATGGGTCATCATCTTCATCAAATTTACTGGTAGAAGCGTTTCTGGAAGAGGATGAAGAACATGCATAGGCTTCTTCATGTAACTCATCAATTCTGTCATGCAGGGCTTGGGCTATTAACTTTAATTATTTACTGGAATAATTTTTAATATTAGAAATGCCACGGGAACAAGATGAACCAGTTGGACTGACTCTAGACTCTCTTGATTTACTTGTAGATTCTTTGGCTGGAATAGCTATAACTGGTAGAACTGGGAGAGGGACTGTAGGAAATTCCTTCTGAACCTGACCAACAATTCTATTAACATCAAACTTATCCCATCATTTGATAAAGAACTGACGGGAAATATGAGGAATTGGTGAAATGGTGGTACAAGATACCAATTGACTATATTCTTGAGACTAAAAATCTGTCACTTTAATTGGAATTTGAATGTCGTATTGCCATTTAAGAATCCAGGGAACTTTATATTTACTTACAAACTGAACAGTAATAGGGATACCATCATTTTTTGGTTGATTTTTACTGTGATTGCAAAAATGACTGAGTTGAACCTGTAAAAGATCAGGAAGGAGATCGAAAGTCGAACCAAACCTCGACCACAAAAGAGTGAACCAAAAAGGGATCTGACTTTTAAATTTATGGTCGAATTATAAGAACCACGAATGACTGTTTGATTCATTATGATAAAGGAAGATATTATTCCAAGCTTCCATATAATCAAAATAACAGAAAGAGTTATCTTGATTAGAGAGCTGTTTAAGATCAGAGGGATGATTTCCCCAATCAGTCATCTAAATGAACTGTTTAATGTATAGAGAATGATAGAAGACTTTGGATTTATCGTTATTAGCATAAATAGGTTTAATAAAGATTGACTCGGATTTAATGAGAATATCCTTATAATATACAAGGGATTTATAAGGAGCAAGGGGGACAAAGTGCCATCCAGTTGGAAAATATTATGAAGCAAGTTTAATAGGGTCATTTTTTGGTTGCATATGAGGCTCGATATGAAATAAGTGATTATTCCATCTGAGCATATAATCAGAGGAAGGGTGATTGGGATTTGAAGATGAGTCTTTAGTTTGACTACAAAAAGGATCAACTAGTTTTGGGTTACTGGCTAAAGCTGAACTATAAGGTTTGGGGATAGAGCCAAGGACATGGAACCTATTAACTGGGTTAGGTTTAGGAATTGGATTGACTAGATGAGGAACTAAGGTTCCTTTTGGCTGATTACTTGGGCCTGAAGGGTGACCCGGACCACGAGAAGATGATGTTCCTCAGATGCGCATTTTGGTTGAACGGTACCTGTGTTAATGAATTTCCGAGTGAGAAAATCAGGAATGGAATTATTACTGACTGTAATATACTCAATCTCAAAATCAAAAATACTCAATAGGGCTTGCCATCTTACAAAGGAATGTTTAGAGGCTATGTTTTCCACATCTTTTTCTAAAATATATTTTACAGATTTGCAATCGATACGAACCAAAAACTTTTGATTTAATAAGTCACTTTGGAATTTATTAATACATAAAACTAAAGAAAGTATTTCTTTTTTAATAGTGCTTTAATTTAACTATGTACTATTCCATGCACCGGAATGAAAACGAACAATTTGTTCAGGAGAATTGAAGGTTAGTTTTTGCTTGAGAATGCCTCCAAATCCTATGTCTGAGGCATCAGTTTCAACAATTTTAATGGCTGAATCATTGGAAATGCCAAGGCAAGGCAAAGCCTTAACATATCTTTTGACTTGCTGAACGACAGAAGTATAGATGTCAGTCCAAGGGGGAGGATTGTCTTGCAAACGCTGAAAGAGAGGTTTATAAATCTTCCTGAGATTTTTATAGAACTTGCCAATATAATTGAGCGAGCCTAAAAATCTCTAAAGTTGGGTTTTATTGGTGATCTTATCAGGAAATCTGTCAGTGAATTGAATAGCTCTGTCAATAGGCTGAATAAGTCCTTGATAAATATTAAGACCAAGAAACCGAACTTTAGCTTGAAACAAGCTGTATTTGGAAGGGGATATAATAAGTCCATTATCTTTAACTATTTTGAAGAACGATTTCAAATGTTTAATGTGTTCTTCAATAGATTTGGAAAAGATCAGAATATCATCGATGTAAACAACAACAAAATGACTGAAAGGATTCAAAATGTCATTGAGAATGTTCTGAAATTCACTGGGGGCATTTTTTAAACTGAATGCCTGAACATTCCATTCATAATGACCAAATAGGGTAGTAAAGGCTTTTTTATACCTATCATCGGGGTGGATGACAACTTTCCAGAAACCAGATTTAAGGTCAAACTTACTGAAGATAGTGGCATTATTTAATCTGTTAATGAGGTCTTCCTTATTAGGTAAAGGATACCTAATCCATTCTAAGACCTTGTTTAAAGGCTTGTAATTGATAACTAGATGGGGAACACCTCTCTCCTTTTCTGCTTCATTGTTGATATAAAAGGCGGGACATGGCCATGGAGATTTACTAGGTTTAATTAATCATTTACTAAGAAGGTCGTTAATTTCCTTTTTACATAACTCCATTTGTTCATGATTCATTTATATCGGCCTAGCCTTAGTAGGAATCAAATGTTCTTTGAATTTCTTAGCGTAAGGAAGCCTTACAATGTGCTTCTTCTGATGCCAAAAGGCATTAGGAGAATCAGAACAAAGGTTTTCCTTCAAATAAATTTTTAATTCTTCAATCTTTTCTTGAACTCCTTTATTCTTAAGTTGTTCTTCAATATGTTTATATTTAATTTCTTCTTTTAAAAAGTTTAAATGAATAGATTTACAATTTAACAAATTCAAAGATTTAAAGATAGATTCATCTTGGATAAATCTTAAATCTTTTTCTTTGGGTTTAATAAGAATTTTAAATGTTATTCTTTTTCCTAAATGTCTACAACTCAATCCTTCATTACTGGTAGTAAAAGGATATAATAAATATATAAACGGTAACCCTAAGATGATCTTATCTGTAAGATTACGGATTAAAATAAATGATGTTTTAAAACACATATTATCTTGACAAATATGAAATTTAGGTAGTTTATATTTTATTTCCATTTGACTACCATTAGCTGAATTTAATTTTTCACTAGTTTTCTTATAGTACTTGGTTGGGATTAAACCTTCCTGAATATAATTTAGATCTGCGCCTGTATCAACTAAGGCAGGAAGTTGTATTTAAAAGGTTTTATCAATAACTAAGTTAATGGAGATGTACCATTTCTAAATGGTAATATCTTTAATTCTTTTAAGAGATAGACCCTGAACATAGAGATTCGGCTCTTCTTTAGTTCCTGATGACTCTGGTTCATCGTGATTTTCATCACTAGAAGAGGAATCATGAACTTGTAGGTCATATTTTTTGTCATCAAACTCTTTTCTTAAATTAGAAACTTCTAACTTTAGGTTAGAAATCTCTCTTTTTAGTTTATTAACTTCTTGAATTAATTCTGGAAGGGTAACTTCTTTTACCGGAGCTTTAAATCTTTTAAGGGTTTTATTGAGGCTAGATATAGGTTTTTCTTTAGCTTTAATAATCTTATCTTTAACTTTATTATCTTTAATTAACAAATCTTATAACTATTTAGTGTATTGGACCTTTAAATCATGATATGAAATTTTACTTATTAGATCAATTAACAAAGAGCTTTCTTCATTCTCTTTGGTAATTACATTTAATCTTTTATTGTAACATTTTTCGTTGTAATTATCAGCACAAATAGTGACTTCTTCATTGTCACTATCTGTTTCATTGTTACTAGTACTGCTATTAGAGGAATAAGGAATATCAGAACCCTCATCATTACTGACGTTGTTATCTATCCTCATTAATTCTAATAGTTGTTCAGCATCTTCACTTGAGATATTTAACTGGGATAATTTTTGTTTTATTTTGCACTCACTTTTGTAGTGCCCTTTATGCCCACAATTGTGGCAAACAATTTTACTTTTATCGATTTTTTAAGATTTTTTATTGTATTTTTTACTTGTGGGTTTAGGTTTGGTATAATAATCATCTTGATTTTTATCCTTTTTATGACTGCATTTTTGCTTATGATGTCGGTGACTTCTATGAGAATCAACATGTTTATACTTGTGCTTCCTTCTAGAGGGAGCAACATGAGGCAAACCATATTGTTCATAGAAAGTTCTTAACTCATATTTAGCTTTATTTTTATCTTTACTAGCTTGCTTAACTAATTTAAAATCAATACACATTTTTAACCCAATTTTTAGAATATAACTGATTATGTCACCATAAGTTAGATTATCATAATCAATATATCCCAAATTGTTACTTAATTCTTCACGAACCTTGTGAGCAAATAATGAAGGTAAACCATTAACGATTTTTTCTTTCTAGAATGGTTTATTGCTATCATTACGCATCATAACTCTAGAAGTAAACACATCTTTGTACTATCTAAAATCACTTAGAGTGGGACAAGTGAGCTTACTTAACTGATCGTGAATTCTTTTGGTGATATTACTAGGAGTTCCAACAAAATGCTTATTTATGGTAAAAATTAAAGTATTAACTCCATCAGGCGGACCAACTCCAACATCTTCATCAAAGATAAGGTTGCCGTCATCATCTAATTGGACATCATGGATTATTGATAACCTAGTATCTTCTATGAGCTGTTTCTCTCACCAAGATCTAAGAATACCAGTAAATCCACTAGTTATTAATTCAACAATATCTGGTTGAGTCAAGTTGTTGAATTTAAAGTTAAGGCTTTTAATAAATGGTGATCACTTAGGCTTAATGTAAAATCAGGAAAGCATTTGAAATGGATAGGTCCATTATGCAAACTTGCTTCCATAACACCAATTATACTCGGATGATAATTCAAGAATCTAGCATCTCTAAGATAGAGGTAGATACTCGGATGATTATTCCTTTAATGTTTAGTGGTTTAACTGCAACTTGAACTAGACCAATATTGATAAAATTATAACCTTTCTTCCTATATTTTTTAGTAACATCAGGAGATAAAAGACTACAATTTTCATATTCTTTATTAATGACATAAACTTTTTCAACTATTTTTACATTGTAATCTGTTTTGGAATTATCAAAAAAGGTTGACTGATAAATTTCTCTAGGAGAGACCCTGAGTATATTCCAATCGTGCAAAGCTTGACTAATGTTTTCATAACTATGTTCTTCTTGGTTAACTATGTCAGGGACAGGAGGTAAAACTGACCTGTTACTAGCTGAGGAGTTAGACCTAAATAATCTATTCATCTTTTACCAGTTTCAAAATTAGGTTTTACTTATTATTCTTTCATACATACCTTCTTACCTTAAGCAAACTCATACCTGTGTTCTATAAGCAGACACTGCTCACACAAGAGACTTACAAAGGTTAGACACGAATAAGGTGGACTACAATGAGCTAGGTGACTTCAGAATAAGAGGAAAAGAGAAATTTTGAAAAAGGCTCTTAGATAAACGATTACTGAGATCTTACTGGCAAATAAAACAAAAACAACTTGGCTCTGATACCATTTGGGGGCATATATATATATATACATGCCATTACAAAATCTTAGCTCAAAAACCTCATTTCGAACCCCAAAAGCCTCAAAATATCATTTTTATGATTAATACCAAATTTTAAAGGTTTCTCGTTCTTCGTTGCACCACAAAATAATTCTTTAGGCAACTATAGATTTTATTTTGCTTAAATATGTAATTTATATTTATTACATATTTGTATTACTTTATTTATGCCCAAAAGGAAGTTTCTCAACATAAAATATCACTTATAGTTAAATCTCGCCCCGTAGGACTTTATTAGATTTATTATGACTTATTATTTTTTCGGAACGCGATTCGGAACGTAGAACGTCAAAGTCACTCGACTCGCCAACGCTCGGCGTTCGCTCAAATTTTAGTTTTGACATACATGTTCGTTCATTTTTAATTTTCAAATCATAAGTCATATAACAACGAAATTTTGTGCAAGTAATTTAACTTATGACGTAGTATTTTGGAAAATTTTCTAATTGTGAAAATGGATCATGGAACTCATCAAAACAACGCGTCAAAAAGCATGTCAGAAGTCGCCAAGAATAAGAATATTGGCACCAGACGCCAGTCAGTATTGACAATCGTCTTATAAAACGAGTTGTCGCTTCATTACCGTGATACCAAATTCACTATTTTGCGAATTTCGTATGCGCTGTTCGTTAATCAGATTAATCCCATTTTTGGATATGTGTTTTTGTATCATATGAGACTATTTTTAAAAAATATGAAACCTCCATTTCGGGTTCATTAAGCAGTCCACATTATTAGCCAAAAATGTACGTTCATTACGGTTTTCAACTTTTTCCCAACTTTACCCTCTCTCGCTAAAACAGTCATAACTTTTTTGTTTCAAAATATTTTTGAGCGATTCTTGAGACCACGTGAAGCTAACTTCCGGGACTACAAATTTTATTCTTTGACCTTTTTTAAATTCTAAACACAAAATTCCAGAAAATTCCTGCAACGTGACTGCCTCGAGTTGGTTAGACAGTTTTGAGGTGACTACTTTGAATGGTCACAACTCTTTGCTCCGAAGTCGGAATTAGTCCGTTTTGGAGTGTATGGAAAGATTATTCAGTGTACTACAACATATCAAAAGCCCAAAATTTTCTGGAACTTCTAGTTAACCCTGAATTTTCTATTTAGGGGCAGCAGTCTATTAGTTTTTCTATGTTGTAAAAACTGTTTTGCTTCTTTCTTCATTGATCATGTTTTCTCAACACCAAAAATGGTTAGATCCATACATAATACACTATATAACATGTAGATCTATGGTTTTTAGAGTTTAAGATCACAACCCATGGTTTGATTTAAAACAACAAAAATAATTAAATCAAGCTAAAGTTTAGGTTTTATACCTTTAGAGCTTTCCTTCCTCTTCTATAATATTAGATGAACTTGGGATATCCCTCTCCTTAGGCTGCCGAAAATCTCCCTTTCTCTTTCTCTTACTATTTTATTTTCTTTCTCTCTCTTTTGGAAGTAAGAGAATGAAATGAAAAAATTTATTTATACTAAAGAGAAGGTAATAATAGTTGGGTAATTTGTATAGATATATATCATGTGTATGTATATAATATCTCCCACAATCTTCCATTCTCTCTCTCTAATCCCTTGAAAAATCTTGGGCATAATGTGGCCAAGTGGTATGGAGACACATGGCTTGAGTGTAACTTAAGCTTTGAAAAACTTTCCAATACATGTCTTATTCTCCTTTCAATACCCGGTGCATCCGCCCTCCTTTAGCCCCCTTTTTGATATATTTTAATTGGTAATTTTGGGGTATTTAGTTTCTAGATAATCCATGTAAATTTGACCAAAGGTTGGGCTCCCATTTAAATAGTTTGGGCTCTCTAATTAAAAATGTTTGGGCCATGTAAATTAGCATGTGTCCAATACACAAATTTTATTTTACCTTAATCATTTATTTAGGGTTTGTATTCCACTTATTTGGAATTTAAATAATCACTTAAATAAATTAAATTATATAACCTAATTAGACTTGCTTTAATTAGGTTTAAAATAAATAATAAATTGAGATGATAAAATTAATCTCTTAGGTTTGTATAAATTTTAGACACTAACATTCTTCCATATTATAACCCTTAAGTTATTTAATTCACATACCTAATGTATAATTAGGTTATGTAACTTTCTATTTAATTTTTCTCTATATAATTAATAAATATATATACTTAATATATTTATTTATTTAATCACATATATATTTCACATAAGTCACAAAGTATTTTAAAAAATATCTTCACCTACCTTATGACCTAAATACTTGATTATACTTAATTCGTAAATTAAGCAAAAAATTTGGGTTATCACATTCTTCCCCCCTTATGAGGATTCCGTCCCTGGAATCGCTATTGTACCAAAAGTACATATAAATTCTTTCTAGGTTTTGGATTTTCACAACCTATTTTCTCAATTCTCTTTCAATTATTAAATTGTACAGGTTTTTCTTAAAATTTTTAAATAAATCCTCTATTTGCACTCTAGATTTTAAACTTTAACCTTTAATTTAATTATTCAAAATCTTATAAAATTTTGGGTTGTCACATTCACCCCTTCTTCTATGAATTTCGTCCTCAAAATTACAACCTATTAATCTTGCTTCTTCTATTCACCAAAAATAGGTTTTCCATATAACCTTTATTTAATCACCTCCGATTACACTCGTACTTAATGAGTTCATGCTATTTCATATCCATTATCACATCCAACCACGACTTCACTCTAAAGAGTTAAAACATTTCATTTTATACTGAGGGGTCATATAGTCCACGAACACATAGTTTTAACGGTATTTACACCGCAAAACGGTAAATTACTAGATATGTTTACAATTACAAAGAAGGTAAACTTTCGATGCTAGTACTTTAGGTGATTAGCCTATCGTACGCTTATGTCATGTATGACGTATCAATCATGTCTTGCAAATATTTACGCTACTAGTTTGGATTATTTTATCCAATCGGCATATCCCCTTTTTCAGGGTTGTTCACCTCAGACTTATCATAAGATTCCACACCAAAACAATTTGGTTCGAGATAAATTCTCAAAGAATACTTTGAATTTCATAAACATTTGTCTATCTAAATTAAATAGCTTAGACGTATACCAATAATTCGAATTTCAATCGAAACATTTCTGGCCAAATTCAATTAGCTATAATTTATCTTCAACATTCTGAAAATCATTTTATGACGCCATGATACCGCACTGTATTTACAGTTCGTTTGAGGATTCCATCATTTTGTGATTTTGTCATACTACATCATACCATAGTGGGCTGACAATCTTTAGATCACATCCAACACTAAGTAATTCTGCATTGATAACTCCATTATTTTAATCATCTCTGCACCAGGTTACATGATGCATTAATGATATATAAAATATAGTTTGATATATTTCAAATCATTCTTGTCTAGCCGAAACAATTAGCATAGACATTCTTTTAAACGGTTCCAAAACCATTGAAAATCATTTTTAGTATTATCATGCCGCAACAGGTAACGATGTGTTAGTGACTCGAAGTCCACACCTACACACTTGTCACTATGTATTGAGGATAACAAAAATTCATTTTTAAAGGCACATAAGTGCGAATTTAGCTTTATGTCAAAAATTTCGAAGTCTAACATAGCTAGAATATTTGGAATACCCATGCTTCCACCATCATTGTGACACCCCCAAATCTGGGTACTTTATTCCCACAGGATTTGGTGTTCACTATCCAAACATTCATTTCTAACTACCCAAATAAAATAAAATTTTAACAAATAAAACTTCCCTTTAAAGGGTTACATCATTAAATCCAATAAAATCCTAGATCATCTAACCTTAAACATTCATCAAATGTAGAAAAGTAAATAATTACATCACAATAGTTAAAACAAAGTCTGACAACATAAAAGTCAATAAATTTACAAGTTTTCAACACTTTTTCATTTTCCCTTTCCATTTGCTAGTGGTAGGTTCATCAACCTTCTCAATTTTAGCTACAATAATTATATATGTAAGAGTGAGCAAAATAAATGCTCACTTGAAATGGCAATAAATAATAACTGCTAATGAATAAGCTCAATTGAACGGAATAACATTCTTTATCATTGAAAATCAAAAATTGAAATCAGAACTTGAAATATATTTGAGGGTCACAAGATCATGAATTATGTCCAAGGTTATAAGTATTCTTTCAACTTAAACCTAAACCGTCATTAGACTGTAGGGACTCTCCGTACTTAGGTTAATCAGCCCTTCGTACCATGTATTGTGCACAAACATCTAAACGCTTATGCGTAATAAATCCCCTATAATAGAGTTGTTCATCTCAGTTTTAACATACGAGTCCGCACCAAAGGAAGTTTGGTTTGGATAGGTTTCAAGGGTAATTTAGGGTTCAACGAACATCAACTAAGGATTAGTTGAATCAATAAAGTTTGATATCATTTCAAGTGTTCGATAATAATATGATATGGAATAATAATGAATCATAAGTAAATCAACATTATACGTTGAAATCATGCTTTAGAAATGAACTAGAAAGCATAGACATTGTATATTATAACAAACCTAGCTTGAACAACAATAAGCTACAACTATAATCTTGCTCAATAAAAGAATTGAGTTAATGAACTTGAATAATTAATAACAAGTTGAGGAGAAGAGCCTGACATTCGTGACTAGTGGAAGTCCCTACGATCGTGCCTGCCAAAGCTGCAAGGGAAAGGCTTCCAACAACTTGCATGATCGTAAAAGTAGAGTTAGAGAACTTTTATAAAGTAAGTAAGATAGGATAAAGAAAACTTGCATCGTGTGTAGGCTAAATGATCACTTCTCACGTTCGCCACAAGTCCTACACATACCATATGTATTGACAACATTCATTAGTTACACTAATATTAACTTCATGAGTTTATTTCTCACTTTTAGTATATGTGGTTAACTTAGTTTAAGTTTAGCTTATAACCACAAATCACATATGGCATGACCGAAGTCTCGAATGAGCATTACATTTTAGCTCTAGTACAACTAATTAAATTATCATGCAATTGCATCTTATACATATTAACAACCTGATATAACATCTTATTACATGTTTAACATGTTATCATGCCCTTTAGATTATGTTATACTAAAACACAAAGGACTACACTTGTATACGTGTATCCCGACACCCTCCGATTGCCTCTAAGTACACAAAAATCCTAAAGATGTCCATTTTGACCCCTACTAATGATATCAAATTGAATAACTTAAAGAACAAAAGTTGTAGGTCTACTCGTCCTCGTTCGAGATCATCTTGAATCGCATCAATCAGAGTTCGTATGAAAATGTTATGCCCATTTTAGTAAAACATGTCTGGTCAGATTTTTTTTAACATTTGTTAGTATGCTTACCCCCCCCCTCCCACCCCCCGCCGGGGCTGGGGTTTTGAACTATAAATGTCCGTCGGGGCGGGCCCTCCACTGGTGCGGGTAAAAAATGCACTCGCCCACCGGGATGGGGGGTACCTGGTATTAGCTTCTGTAGTTCGCAAATGAACATAGCAGAAAGCCAAATTAGGCCTAAAAGCTCCTTTCTAACAACATTCCAACTTACCCAAGTTGTAATAAGTTTACAAAAACATAAAATAATGATTCTAACACAATTCTAACCATATAAACAACATAAACATCAAAATTACAACCTCTAAATTCACTATTTTTACTATTTCTTCACTTTTTGACATTCTTAGTGAAATTAATCACTGTGAATTCGTTTTACAACCAAAAAAGTCCTTTTAAATCATATTATTTTCGTTTCTTCATGTATTTTCACAATCAACAAAAGATTGCTAGTTTATTACTTGAATTGAGCATCAATTTTAATATCACATAAGCCATATTCATATACATATTTCACTGTAATTCAAATTCTTCAATACTAAACATATTTTCATGAAATTGATTACTCTAACTCATGAATGAATGATATAAAACAGTTTATAATCATCTATTAACATATAAAACTCATACTTTCAACACTTATTCACAAAAATATCAATTACAGAGAACTTTTGATAAAATAAAAACAAAACTTTAGAAGATAGGATTATACCTTTCCTTTCTTGTTTAGGTTAGCTAGAAGATGAAATTAACCTTTTCCCCTTTCTTAACTCTCAAAACCACCACGCCTTTCTTCTTTCTTCTCTCTTCTCTCTTTTCTCTCTGTTTTCTTCTATTCTTTCTTTACAAATAGTTAGGTCAAGTATAATACGTAAAAGAAACTGATAAAACATAATACACAAATGTATAAAATAAAAACTGAAATAATAACTCTACTCAATATATCAGTTATATTTTATTTTAAATTTAAAAGCCATAAGGCCTTGTTTGGCAAAACACTTTTAAAATAAAGACTTAACATTCCTTAAGCCTTGTTTAACAAAACTGAATTAAAAAACTTTTAACTTATTTTAATAACTCATTTACAATATAGTTTAATTATCATACTTTATTCAATTAAATTTTCATATTCAAATTTAATTAAATTAAAACTAATAATAACCTATTAAATTAATTTTCCACATAATCCAATACAATAAAATTATAATTTTATTTAATAAATTAGTACATCACTTAAATTATAAAATTAAATTAAAACAACATTATAATAATTCATTTAATCCATATCAACTCTCTAATTTAATTATTAAATTAAATTAGAATATTATCTCATAATAATTAATTCATCACTCTTTTATTTTAGTTAACTTCAAAATACCAAATTACCAATTATCAACTTAATTAACATATTACCTTAATTAAGTTAATTCCCACAACTCATGAATTATTTATTTAACTAATAAATAACTAAATTAAATAAATATTTATTTAGCAATAAATACATCAATTAAAATATTTATTTAATTCAATAAATATTTGAAATTACAATTAAAATTTGGTATTGTTACATCATTCCCTCCTTACAAGGATTCTATCCCCAGAATCACAACTCAAACAATTCATTCTTCACATTCTTCCCTCCTTACGAAGATTCTGTCCCCAGAATGGAAGACACATATTAAATAAATAACTCAGGATAGTTCTTCCTCATTTTGTCTTCGAATTCCCACGTAACTTCTACGGCATTGTGGTTCATCCATATCACCTTCACGGAAGGTATCATTCTATTCCTGAGCACTTGTTCTTTCCTGTCAACTATCTGGAAAGGAATCTCCTCAAAAGAAAAACATTAAAAACATTATGGACATGAATTCATACCTGAGCATTATGGACATTATGGACATTAATTCATACTCGATCACATTCTTGTAATTGGGTTTATACGGTCGTAGCACTGACACATGAAAAACATTATGGACATGTTCCAATCATAGAGGTAGAGCTACCTCATAAGCCACTTCACCTACTCTTCACAACACCTCAAAGGGTCCAATAATCCTTGGGCTTAGCTTTCCTTTTTTACCAAATCGGATTTTCCCCTTCCAATGAGAAACTTTTAGGAATACAAAATTTCCTACTTCAAATTCACGATCTTGTCTGTGTTGATCAACATACTTTTTCTGTCTGTCTTGAGCAGCTACCAATATTGCCCTGATGAGTTTAACAACCTTAGCGGTCTGTTGTACCAGTTCCGGTCCTAACAGTTGACTTTCACCAACTTCATCCCAGCACAGTGAAGTTCTGCACTTCCTGTCGTACAATTCTTCGTATTGTGGCATGCCAATGCTTGCATGGTAATTGTTGTTGTAGGCGAATTATGCCAATGGTAAGTGATCATCCCAGTTCCCTTTGAAATCTATAAAGCATACTCTAAGCATATCTGGCAACGTTTGGATTGTTCATTCGCTTTGGCCGTCTATTTGAGGATGGTACACCGTACTCATTCTCAATTGTGTTCCCATGCATTCTTGTAGTCTCCTTTCAAAATTTGATGTGAATCTCAGATCTCTGTCTGACACAATTGATAATGGAACTCCATGTCTCAAAACGATTTCCTTGACGTACAACTTTGCCAACTGATCAAGATTGAATCTAATCTTTATTGGTAAAAAGTGTACTACTTTCGTCAGTCTATCCATTATCACCCAAAATGCATCGTACCCTTTCTGATTAGTCGAAAGACCTACCATAGAATCCATTGTGATATGCTCCCACTTCTATTCTGATATTTCCAACAGTTGAAGTAATCCGCTTGGTCTCTGATGCTCGGCCTTGACACTTTGACATGTCAAGCATTTTGCGACACATTCTGCAACATCTTTTTTCATATTTGGCCACCAAAAATGTCGTCGTAAATCTTGATACATCTTCGTACTTCCCGGATGAATTGAATATCTTGAGTTATGAGCTTTAGTCGAGATTTTGTCTTTAATCTCAGGTATTGCTAGAACCCAAATTCTTCCTTCGAACCTTAGTAGTCCTTCGGCATCGATCTTAAACTTCACCTCACTACCCTCGGATACTCTTTCCTTGATTTTCTTGCACTCTTCATCTTGTAGTTGAGCGTTCTTCACTTTGAACATTAAAGTTGCACTAGCTACCATCTGGAACAATCTCTCATCCGATTCTTATAGAAGTTTAATTTCCAACTTTAGTTTGCCATTGCTGAGATAAGCTCCTCCTGGGCAGTTAACAACATCAACTTCTCTCGACCCTTTCTACACAAGGGATCGACAACCACTTTTGTTTTACCCAGATGATAAAAGATTTCACAATCATAATCTTTTATCAGTTCTAACCATCGCCTCTGATGCATGTTTAGATCCTTTTATGTGAAAATATACTTCAGACTTTTATGGTCCGTATATATCTCATATTTCTCCCCATAGAGATAGTGTCTCCATATATTCAAAGCAAAAACCACCGCAGCCAACTCTAAATCATGAGTCAAGTATCTTTTCTCATAGTCCTTCAGTTGTCTTAAACCATACGCAATGACTTTGCCATTTTTTATAAGCACACAACCTAGTACTTTATGTGATGCATCACTATACACCACAAAGTTTTTTGTATTATCCAATAATGATAACACAAGTGCCATGCTAAGCTTCTTTTAAGTCTTGAAAGCTCTCTTCGCATTTCTCTGTCTAAACAAATTTTACGGCTTTCCTAGTTAAATTCATCAACGAAGTGGCAATCTTAGAAAAGTCTTAAAAAAACCGTTTGTAGTAACCTGCCAGTCCCAAGAAACTCCTCACCTTTGATGGTGTCCTTGGTTGTTCCTAATTTATTACAACTTCCACCATTGATGGATCCATCGAAATCCCATCCTTGTCAATCACATGCCCAAAAAATTGGACGCGTTTTATCAAGAATTCACACTTAGAGAATTTCACGTATAACTTTTCCCTTCTTAGCATCTCCAACATCAAACGTAAATGTTCCACGTTTTCCTCTTGAGATTTGGAGTACACCCAGATATCATCAATGAATACCACCAAAAACTTATCTAAGAATGGTTTAAACACCCTATTCATTAAATCCATGAATGCTGCAGGGGCATTGGTCAAACCAAAAGACATTACCAAAAACTCATAATGTCTATACCAAGTTCTGAATGCCATCTTCTGTACATCCTCCTTCCTTACCTTCAACTGATAATATCCACTCTTAAATATATCTTCGAAAAGTACTTAGCTCCTTTTAGTTGATCAAAAAAGTCATCTATTCTTGGTAACGGATACTTATTCTTAATAGTGACTTTGTTTAACTCCCTATAATCAATGCAAGGACACATCGACCCATCCATCTTCTCACGAATAACACTGGTGCTCCCCACGGTGATACACTCGACTGAATGTACTTCTTGTCTAACAGCTCTTGTACTTTTACCATTAATTCCTTCATCTCTACCGGATCCATCCTGTACGGGGCCTTCGATATCGGAGCAGTCCCTAGTGCTAAATCGATAACGAACTCGATCTCTCTATCAGGCGGAAGTCCTGGAAAATCCTCTGGAAATACGTCTGCAAAATCCTTAATAACTGGTATCTCTTCCAGTTTAGCACCCTTATTCTAAGTATTGACTATGTAAGCTAAATATCCTACACAGCCTTGTCTCAATAACTTCTTGGCCTGCATAATCGTCAAACATCTCGCGTGTCTAGGCGATTTGCTTCCATAGAAGACTAGCTTTGATGGATTCATAAATTTTACACATTTCTTTTGGCAATCAATTATTGCTCCATAATTGAGTTGTTAATCCATTCCCAATATGACATCAAACTCTCCAAGTTTTATCAGGATTAAATCTACTGTGATAACATTTCCCTTAATATTTACCTTACAATTCCTATATACGAGTCTTATAGGAATCACTTCCATATTTTCAATTTATATGTTTAGAGGGAAATTTAACTTTTCACTAGGCAATCCTAACCTCTTAGCAAATTCATTAGATATAAATGAGAAAGTAGCACCCAAATCAAATAATACATATGCATTTATATCAATTATTGGGATAATATCTGACACAGTATCTTTTGATTGCACCGCATCTTGCACCGTCATGTTGAAGGTTCTTGCTATGGGTCTGCTTGATGATGTTGGTCCAGCAATAGCCAATGTACCTTCACTGCCATCTCCCTTGCTTCCAGTTGCATCTCCAGCTTTCTTCTTAGGGAACTCACGAGCTAGATGATCCTTTGCCCCACATATGTAGCAAGCATTCTTCTTTGGTTGATGGAAATTCGGAGCAATGTGACCCTCCTGGCCACAGTTAAAACACACTCGCTTACCCCTTAAGCACATGCTAGTGTGATTTTTCCCACATGTAGCACACATATCAAATTCCATTTCTGCTGGATACTCTGTTGACTTCCAGCACCAACACTCGCATTCCACTTCCTCTTCAGGATATTGTTATTCCCATCACTACTACCACCATTCTTGCCTTCACTCTCATTCTTCTTCTTTCTTTGTTCTTGATTGTACATCGTTACGACATCGCTTCCACCTTCCACAATAATCGCCTTCTCAAGCATCGCTACAAACGTCTTCAGTTAAAACATGGAGACTCTGCTGTACACCCAAAGTTTTAGTCCCTATTCAAATCTTCTTGCCTTGCGCTCGTCTGTGTTAACTTGATATGGTGCAAACTTTTCCAACTCATTGAACTTTGCTTCATATTCCAAGACCAATCATCGCTTTCGCTTTAATTCTAATTGTGTAACATCGATTACAGGACATGGTGCTCACGATATAACATACATCATCATCTATCTAAGTAATCATCTCTAATAATAATAATAATAATAATAACTATTACATACTTATTCAAAATAAAGTCCCAAGTCTTTACAACCTTTAAAAAGCTGAAACTTAAACTTAGCGTTTATCATTTACATTACATCATATATCTTGAAATATATACTTATTACATAAATAACTCTCATCATTTCATCTTAGACTTTCCTTTGTCCTTGCAGAGCCCTCATTTCATATATCCCGAGCGAAAGGTTTGAAAGGTTTAAGCAAGAATGAGCACAAATTGCCCAGCAAGTATATAAAGTAGTTTGAGAACATACATCAGAAGTAAAAGCATTAGTATGAATATTTCTCAATAGTTGAAATAAATATCAAGAGATAAAGCTGGAATATCAAGATAAGTTTTGGAATTCTCAATAGCATACTAAGGGGTGTTAGATACCACGAACATTACTTTGTTTCATCGAAAACCATCAGACGGTTTAACAATCAAATAGATTGTAAGCGGTCTCTCTGCAAAGTACTCGGTGATCGACTATCGTACCTACATTGTGCACAAGTATAAAGTTTAAGCGCATAAGCGTAAATGGGACTATATGCGACATCGGTTACCCAGATTATCCGGGTTGTTCATCTTAGTTTCATGCGAGACCGCACCAAAGCAATTTGGATTGGTAGACTTAAATAGCTTCAATGAATTTGAAATAGTTCAAATAATACAACATTTTGCATCTATAATATCTAGCAAGAAACAAATGGCGGATCGCATTCTTGAAATAGTTCATAAATAATTAAGAACTTTAAAGGCATAAACAAGTTGAATTAATAATTGAGTAATCATCAATAGAACTTGCACTATATATAAGTTTGTACAAGTTATAACTTGCAATATAAGAGACTTGTACACAATGATAAATTGTACAAGTTAAAGGAACTTACATTCACTGCAATAAAGTGAATAAAGTTAGGAAACTTGCCTGATACGTCTTCTACAATTACTGCTATCTACTAGCCCTTCACGTAACCTATTCACATGTGTCACGTTAAGCAATTTGGTTCTCGAACACCACTTCTAAGTGTAATGGTTCCCTTTTATTTTAATAAGATGATTAAACCCACACGTATTCAACTATAATTCAATTACATAACATGTTTGCTACGTATAGGCCACGTGGTTAAATAAAAAAAGAATCTGGGAAACATAAATTTCTGATATTTTTTGGACCAAAACCTCCATCAAAAATCTGCATAAAATATGCTTAAGGGTCTCAAGTCGGAAAACCTCATTTTCCATAATTATGACATCACATATTTAATTAAACTCATTTATCCATATAACATCATTTATATGAAAATACCAAATCGAGTCTCAAAAATATTTCTTTTCTGGGATTTTGTAGAATATAGTCCCACATTGAACATATATTTTTCCCGAATTTTTAAAATCCATCTACTATTTTTAAATAGTCCATAATAGCCAAATATTCTCAGATTTTTCATAAATCGAGATTAGCTCCAAACATTCTAAAATTTTTAGGGTTAACTCTGTTATATACATGTACTTCAGTAAAAATTTTGTAATTTTTGGACTTATACACAGAGAGAGTTATTTGGGTATCTTTTCAAATAGTGTCCTTAGTAGTAAAATCCATAACTCTCAATAGTATGGCCAAAAATTCTCAATTTTTACAGGACCTTCATATCTTCTTATATTAATACTCAAATTTTCCAAGAATTTTTAAAGTACAAAAAGCAGTGGATGAAAATGCCCCAAGAGACAGACTGATCCAAAGCAGTCCCAAGAAAGACATCAAATTTTTGTTTCTTCTTGACCACTTTTGCGATTTTATTCCCACTAATCTACAGATGATATGACCATGATACTTGGACACAATAAACTTCATACAACAAGGTATTTTTAAAAATATAACATTCATGAAACTAGCATGCTAAGACCACAAACCAATTTGCATAGAAAAAGCGTGCGAAGACTTTGGTTTATACTTGAAAAAATCTGGAAATTCAGTTTTTTCTTGATTTTATTATGAACATGCTTGCTTACGATTTTCATAACTTGCTCATTATAACTCCGATTCTAACAAAATTTGGGCAAGATTAGACTTCATACTACATACTATTTTATAAAATTATTACATACATTAATCGAGTCATATAAACCCACGAATCGAGGCTCAAGAAAAACCCAAAAATCACAGATTACACTTTTTAACCAACTTTGAAAAAAATCATGATTTTGATTCTAGCATGCATGGATTTGATTCCTACTATCCAGGTCCCATCTACTAACATATATGAATATATTACAACAAACAAACTCACTAAATTACCATGATTTGAATAAATTAGCAACTAAGAGGCATTTTCTAGCTATTTTCCTTGAAAGCATATAAAGGATCATGAGTTGCTTACTTGATATGAATTTGTTCTTGTTTCGCTTCTGAAAATCCTCCTCACTTGCTTGTTTAGACTCCCCAAAACTCCAAAATACTACCACACTATCTATCACTCTGAATTTCTCTATATGTTTACTCACTTAGTGGAATTTTCTTAAAAGAAAAGGATGTTTGAGTGATGTGTATATATGTATAGCTTGATAGAGTCTTTTGATTCCCATAACCCCCAACTCCCATAACCCCCAACTTTAATTATTAGTTACTCACAATACTTAATAATACAATAATTTAGTTAATTAATAGGAAGAATGTGGGAGTTAGAGAAAATAAAAGGATTTTGGTTTTAAGGAATAAAATAAAGTACTCCCCCTAGTTATTATGTAATATATATATACTCCTCCCTTGTCCCAATTAAAGTGAGTCACAAGGGTTCCACCATTCTTTACTTGTTTAAATAAAATATTATAATAATTAATTAATCAATTAATAAATTACTTTGACCATGGGACTTATTTCGAAACTTATTTCGATTCTAACTAAATTCGACGTTCCGGACGTCATGGGACTATCCGTTTAGTCAAATTCACCCCTGAAATTAAGTAGTTGACTTTTTCCTCAAAAAAAAGTCAATTTGGTTGACTTTTGACCAAAAAGTCAGTCGTGATTTTTTTTCGTGATTACGATCTATCTTGACTAATTTTGACGTTCCGGACTCGAATACGCAGTCTGCGTCTCTAAATTTCGCTCTGAACTCCAGCTCATGATTCAATACCATCCTACGTAATAAATAGAATAATTCCCTACTTAATTAATTTAAATAGTTAAATAAAACTAAACCGACCATTTAAATACATCTCATCACATATCTTGAAATAACACATATATGTACAACACATATACATCTAATAAATGAAATCACCCAAAAGTTTTATATAAATTCGTTTATTGATAATTCTTAAATTACATAGAAAATCTTGGATATTACATTCACCCTCCCTTATAGGATTTAGTCCCCGGAATCATTACACATCAAAAAAAAGATTAGGGTAATTTTTCATCATTTTCTCCTCGAGTTCCCACGTAGCCTCTTGGCGTTGTGGTTCCTCCATACTACCTTAATGAAGGTATTATCTTATTTCTTAACACTTGTTCTTTTCTATCGATTATACATCTTTGGAACCTCTTCATAGGTTAAGTCCTTTTCAAATTGAATAGGTTCATACTCTATGACATGCTTGTAATCTTGCTTATAGGGTCGTGGGATGAAACGTGGAACACGTTGTGTATATGTTCTAACTCAGGAGGTAAAGCTATTTCATAAGCTACCTCACCCACTCGCCTCAACACTTGAAGGGTCCTATGAATGCGGGACTAAGTTTTCCCTTCTTCCCAAATCTCATTTCCCTTTTCAAGGTGACACTTTCAAAAAACACATAAGTCTTGAGGCGTCGAAGTCTCGTTGTTCTTAGATGTTGATCTGCATATTTCTTTTGTCGATCTGAGTAGTCACTAGCCTCGCTTTCGTATTATTTTGATCACATCTGCGTTTTGTTGCACCAATTTAGCCCTAGCAATTGTCGTTCTCCCACTTCATCCCACCTGATGGCGTTACGCATTTCCTTCCATATAAAGCTTCATAAGGTGGCATCTGGAGTGCTCGCGTGATGATTGTTGTTGTATATAAATTCCCAAACGGTAGGTGGTCATCCAGCTCCTTTGAAATCCATAACACATGCTCTCGGCATGTCCTCTAACGTTTGAATAGTTCTCTCGCTCTGCCCATCTGTTTGAGGATGATACATGCGTGCTCGACCTCGATTTGCGTTCCCATCGTTCTTGAAAACTTCTCAGAAATTTATTTGTGAAGCCGCGGATCGCGATCGACACAATTGATCTGGTACCCGTGCACGGAAACAATCTCTTTGATGTAAAGCTTTGCCAAGTGTCAAGGTATATCGATCTTGATTGGCAAAAAAAATGATGTTGACTTGGTCGATCGATCAGCGATCACCCATATTGCATCGTAACCCATACTGCGTGGTTGGAAGTCCTACCACGAAGTCCATCGTGATATGCTCCCACTTCCATTCGGAATTTCTAAAGGTTGAAGTAACACTTTCGGTTTACGATGTTTCGCCTTAACTTTCATTTGGCATGTTAAACACTTGTTGGCGCTTTTCTGCGACTTCTCTTTTCATATTGGGCCACCAATAATGTTGGCGAAGATCTGATACATCTTTGTGCTTCCGGGTGGATTGAGTAACTTGAGCTATGAGCTTTCTGCAAGATTTCTTCCTTTAATTTGAGACCTTGGCACCCAAATTCTCTTCTCAAATCTTAATAGTCCATCACACCCATCATTGAATTTAAGCTCTTCTCCATAAAATTCTTTTCCTCACCTTCTCGCATTCCTCATATTTGCCTTGTGCTTCCTTGATTTTGTCAATAGAGTCGGATGAGCCTCCATTGCGAACAATTTCCCCTCTGGCTCCCTCGGACTTTTTATCTCGAGTTCAATCTAGCCATCTCCTTAATTAACTCCTCTTGTTTATTAGCATTGCCAACCTACCTTTGCCTTTTTACTTGCTTGGCGCATCCGCTACCACGTTAGCTTTTTCCCGGATGATATAAGATGTCATGATCGTAATCCTTTATAAGCTCAACCATCTTCTCTGTCTCATATTCAACTCCTTACTGCGTGAAGATATACTTGAGACTTTTATGGTCGTGTATATTTCACACCTTACACCATATAAATAGTGCCTCCATATCTTTAGGGCAAATACTACTACTTGCTTGATTCTAGGTCATGGGTAGGATATCCCTTCTCGTAATCCTTGATTGCGCGATGATCGTATCGTAATAACTTTACCATGTTGCATAAGCACACTGACCAAGTCCTTTGTGTGGCGCATCCTTTGAAAATCATGAAGTCACACTATATCGTCGGTAAAAAAACAACTTTGGTGCTTCACTCGGTCTTTTCTTGAGTTCCTTAAAACTCTCTTCACACTTCTCAAAGTCAGACAAATTTCCGACTTCTTCGTTAAATTAAATCAGCGTTCCGCTATCTTTGAAAAATCTTGGATAAAGCAAATGCGTAATAGCTTTGCCGGGTCTAAGAAACTTCTTACTTGATTGGTGACTTTGGTTGTTCCCAATTACGAGCCGCTTCCACCTTTCTTTGGATCCACGAAATTTTTGTCCTTGTCGATCACGTGACCCGAAATTGAACTTTCTCTCACCGAACTCACACTTTGAGAATTTTTGCGTATAACTTATCCTTCCTCAGCGCCCCAATACTAACCTTAAGTGTTGACATGATCTTCACGAGTCTTGGAATAGATCGGGATATCATCTATGAACACAACTATGAATTTATCTAAGTATTGCTTGAATACCCGATTCATCATGTCCATAAAGCTTTCTTTGGCGCATTTGTTAACCGAACGACATCACGGGAACTTCGTAGTAGTAGTATGTAACGAGTCTGAGCGTTATCTTAGGTACATCCTCCTTCCTCACCTTTAGCGGTGATATCCGAGTCCTCAAGTCGATCTTGGAAAAATATTTTGCTCCCTTGGTTGATCGAAGCGGATCATCTATCTGAAGTGCTTGGTACTTGTTCTTAATCGTCACCTTGTTCGACTCTCGATAGTCGATACATAGTCTCATCGATCCATCCTTCTTTTTCACAAATAAAATTGGTGCTCCCCGAGGAGACACACTCGGTTGAATATACTTCTATCCGATAACTCCTGCTGTTGTACCATCAGCTCCTTCATTTTGTCGGTGCCATTACTGCAAGGGCTTTCGAAATCGGTGTCGTTCGTACTAAATCTATAATGAATTTGACCTCCGATCCGGTGGAAGTCACGGCAATTCCTCGAAATACATCGGAAATTCGTTCACTCTTTGGTATCTGTCCCATCTCTATCCCTGATTTCTGCGTATCGACGATATGGGCCAAATATCCTACACATCCCTTTCTTAGTAACTTCCTCGCTTGCATCATCGTCAGACAACTTGAGTGTCTCGGTGACCTACTTCCATAGAAACGCTACCTTAGGTGATGCAGAGTCTAAGGTTTATACACTTCTTACGGCAATCTATCATCGCTCCATGGTTAAATAACCAATCCATTCCTAGAATTACATCAAATTCTCTAATTGAATTGGAATTAAATCCACGGGTAACTTATATCCCCGATGTCTACAACACAATTTCTATAGACATGGCTAGCAGGAATTATTTCCTTATTAGCAACTTCTATGTTCATAGGATATTCTAATTCTTCACTGGGGTAAGTTTAATCATTGGGAGAATTCATGCGATCTGAAGGAACAAAGTAGCACCCGAATCAAATAATATGTAGCGAGATATATCATTGATCGGAATGATACGAAACCACGTCCTGGATGCGCGTAGCATCTTGAGCGTCATGTTGAAAGTCCTAGTTGTTGGGTCGATTACGAGTTGGTGGTCCATTAATGTGAGATTTCCATAGCTTGGTCCCCTTCCTCCATTTCCTCTCTTTGAGTTCTTCTTTGGGCAATTTCTTTTTTGATGATCCAATGCTCCACAGTTGAAACATCCATTTCTCTTTAGTGCGAGAGCAATTGGGAGAGATGTGCCCCTCACCTTGCATGATTGAAGCAGACATTCTTCCCTTTTAGACATGCCCCAGAGTGATTCCTCCCACACTCCTTGCATGCCTCAGTTCTCTTCTTTTTGCTTCCCTGGTTTTCCCCAGAGTTTTCGAATTGAAATTATTCTTTGCTCTTGTTGTTATTGTTCCACTTCCTCTTGTTTTTGCACCCCTCTTCTTTGCTACCTTCCCCATGATTCCCTCCTTCATTCTTCTTCTTTTTCTCCTTGTTAAATTTCATGAGGGCCTCACTTCCGCCCCTCGTGATTATAGCTTTCTCGGGAGAGTCGTGAAAGCTATTAAATCTATTAACAGAGAGTCGCTATATAGCCATGGTTTGAGACCACTGCTCAAACCTCCTCATTTTTTCTCTCCTCGATTGTCGACACTGGTGGTATGAAACCTCTTGACTCGTTGAATTTTGTGGCATATTGAGGTACCATCATGTCTTCTTGCTTGACTCGAGGAATCGCATCTCCATGCGACTCTGCATCTAACAGAAAATAGTTCTCAAAAAAGATTTTCTTAAACCCTTCCCAAGGTATCACACCTTCTCCATTACAGTGCGGTTTGCCTCCCACGAAGTTGGCTTCACCCTTGACATGTAAGTGGCGAAGATTGTTTTACGATCATCACCTACTCGAGGCGATAGTGAACGCCTTTTCGATTTCCTTGACCCAAGTTTGAGCTTGATGGGTTCGGTGGTTCCTTTGAACTCGGGGGTCCGCGCTCTTGAAGTCCTTAAAGTGTGCCACTTGGCCCTTTGGGAGGTTATTGGCATTTGGGGTTCGATTCTGAAGTGCCCCCACTAACATGTCTACAAAGCTCTTTGCATAGGGTTTGGTGGATCCCGACATTACCTTTGACCCCTCGGTTGTTTTTGTGTCGTCTTCCTCTAGCCATCTATCATTTAAAATGAACTTAATGTTATTATCTTATAACTTACTCTCTGAGAATATATCATTCATAAGAAGAGAACTTAATCATCACATCACATACTTAAATAAAAGCATATTTATTTATAAACATAACACCAAGGTATTTCATCGTCTTATGGCATTAAGCCATTTACATCACTTAAACCAAAGTACTTGGTAAAAACCAAAACCAAGTTTTTATTTCATAGCTAAGCGTTCTAAGCGCTAATAGTAAAAGTTCATCATAATAAACTAAAGACCCCGCCTAATGGCGTCTTCATGTTCTTCATCCATTATCTCTCGATTACCGACCCACGACTTATGGTACGTCTAGTCAGCGGTGTACTCCTCACGTGGAAAAGTGAAACACCCTATCTTTGGAACCTCCCATGTCTTTGACTTAAATCGTACTTCATCTTGTCCATCTTAACCTTCTTATCTCTCACTCTCCTTCTAACTCACTGTTAGCTTCGGCCCGAACACGGTCTCTCTCTCTCATCTCTCCAGAATGTAGTAATAATCTGCTTGTCAGTTTGGAGACTCTGTATCCTCGACTCTAACCCATTAATGGTATGTCCCAAGTGGGTCCTAATAGCTTCTTTCTCATCCTTGACCTATCCTCCTTACAGTGCGATGCATGACTTGTCGGCCGGATCCCCATTCCTAATTATCGGTGGTGCACAATGCCCTCAAGCAATCTTTGCGACTTCTTTGCTCCCCAATCTGACTCCTCCAACTCATGGACCTTGTCGTCAACTCGTAATCCTATCCATCAACTCATCCAACAAAGTATCCTCGGGTGCTTCTTGAGTCCTCCTCGGGCTCTCTCTCCTCTTCGGGATACTCCTGCTTGAGAGTGCAGGTCATTTCTTTGCCTCGGCTATAGGCTCAGTCATGGTACATCACCTGCTGCTCACTCCTGGCGTGGATATCTCTAACCTCCTCTTCTCTGACATCCTTCAAACAAGACAAAATAACTTTCGGTTAGTATTTTAAAATAGATGTTTTTTTTTTTTAGAAAAAAAAAATAGATTTGACACTGACCCCTAGAACTACGTGAGTTCATCTCCTTATTTTCTCCACTAACTTCCCTAAGGTTATAGTCTAAGGTTCCCCACCTAAGGTTTATAACCTATTGCTTTGATACCAACTTTGTGGCCCCCAAATCCAGTGTAACATCGATTACAGGACATGGTGCTCACGATACAACATACATCATCATCTATCTAAGTAACTCTAATAATAATAATAATAATAATATAACTATTACATACTTATTCAAAATAAAGTCCCAAGTCTTTACAACCTTTAATAAAGCTGAAACTTAAACTTAGCGTTTATCGCTACATTACATCATATCTTGGAAATATACTTATTACATAAATAACTCTCATCATTTCATCTTAGACTTTCCCTTGTCCTTGCAGAGAGCCCTCGGCGTTATCGATATAATTGAAAGGTTTAAGCAAGAATGAGCACAAATTGCCCAACAAGTATATATAAAGTAGTTTGAGAACATACATCGAGTAAAAGCATTAGTATGAATATTTCTCAGCAGTTGAAATAAATATCAAGAGATAAGCTGGAATATCAAGATAAGTTTTACGGAATTCTCAATAGCATACTAAGGGGTGTTAGATACCACGAACATTACTTTGTTTCATCGAAAACCATCGAGACGGTTTAACAATCAAATAGATTGTAAGCGGTCTCTGCAAGTACTCGGTGATCGACTATCGTACCCTACATTGTGCACAAGTATAAAGTTTAAGCGCATAAGCGTAAATGGGAATATATATGCCGACATCGAGTTACCCAGATTCCGGGTTGTTCATCTTAGTTTCATGCGAGACCTCACAAAAAAGCAATTTGGATTGGTAGACTTAAATAGCTACAATGAATTTGAAATAGTTCAAATAATACAACATTTCGCATCTATAATATCTAGCTTAAAAACAAATGGCGGATCGCATTCTTTGAATATAGTTCATAAATAATTAAGAACTTTAAAGGCATAAACAATTTGAATTAATAATTGAGTAATCATCAATAGAACTTGTTTATATATAAGTTTATACAAGTTATAACTTGCGATATAAGAGACTTGTACACAATGATAAATTGTACAAGTTAAGGGAACTTACATTCATTGCAATAAAGTGAATAAAGTTAGGAAACTTGCACGTCGTCTTCTACAATTACTGCTATCTACTAGCCCTTCACGTAACCTATTCACATGTGTCACGTTAAGCAATTTGGTTCTCGAACACCACTTTGAAGTGTAATGGTTCCCTTTTATTTTAATAAGACGATTAAACTCACACGTATTCAAATACAATTCAATTACATAACATGTTGCTACGTATAGGCCACGTGGTTAAATAAAAGAATCTGGGAAACATAAATTTCTGACATTTTTCGGACCAAAACCTCCATCAAAAATCTGCATAAAATATGCTTAAGGGTCTCAAGTCGGAAAACCTCATTTTCCATAATTATGACATCACATATTTAATTAAACTCATTTATCCATATAACATCATATATATGAAAAATACCAAATCAGTCTCAAAAATATTTCTTTTCTGGGATTTTGTAGAATATAGTCCCACACTGAACATATATTTTTCCCAAAATTTTTAAAATCCATCTACTATTTTTAAATAGTCAATAATAGCCAAATATTCTCAGATTTTTCATAAATCGAGATTAGCTCCAAACATTCTGAAATTTTTAGGGTTAACTCATGTTATATACATGTACTTCCAGTAAAACTTTCGTAATTTTTGGACTTATACAAAGAGAGTTATTTGGGTATCTTTTTAAATAGTGTCCTTAGCCGTAAAATCCATAACTTTCAAACCGTATGGTCAAAAATTCTCAAAATTTTACAGGACCTTCATATCTTTTTATATTAATACTTCAAATTTTTCCAGAATTTTTAAAATACAAAACAGTGGACGAAAATGCCCCCGAGACAGACTGATCCAAACAGTCCCAAGAAAGACATCAAATTTTTGTTTCTTGCAGCCACTTTTGCGATTTTATTCCCACTAATCTACAGATGATATGACCATGATACTTGGACACAATAAACTTCATACAGCAAGGTATTTTACAAAAATATAACATTCATGAAACTAGCATGCTAAGACCACAAACCAACTGCATAGAAAAATGTGCCAGCACTGGTTCTATACTTAGAAAAAATCTGGAAATTCCAGATTTTCTGCAGATTTTGTTATGAACATGCTTGCTTACGATTTTCATAACTTGTTCATTATAACTCGATTCTAACAAATTTGGGCAGATTAGACTTCATACTACATACTATTTTATAAAATTATTACATACGCTAAATGAGTATAAACCCACGAATCGAGGCTCCGAAAAACCCAAAAATCACATATTACACTTTTTAACCAATTTTGACAAAAATCATGATATTGATTCTAGCATGCATGGATTCGATTCCTATTGTCTAGATCCCATCTACTAACATATATGAACTTATTACAACAAACAAACTCACTAAATTACCATGATTTGAATAAATTAGCAATTAAGAGTCATTTTCAAGCTATTTCCCTTGAAAACATATAAAGGTTCATGAGTTGCTTACTTGATATGAATTTCTTCTTGTTTAGCTTCTGAAAATCCTCCTCACTTGCTTGTTTAGACTCCCCAAAACTCCAGAATACTACCACACTATCTATCACTCTCAATTTCTCTCCATGTTTACTCACTTGGTGGAATTTTCTTAAAAGAAAAGGATGTTTGAGTGATGTGTATATATGTATAGCTTGATAGAGTCTTTTGATTCCAATAACCCCCAACTCTAATTATTAGTTACTCACAATACTTAATAATACAATAATTTAGTTAATTAATAGGAAGAATGTGGGAGTTAGAGAAAATGAAAGGATTTTGGTTTTAAGGAATAAAATAAAGTACTCCCTCCTTAGCTATTATGTAATATATGTATACTCCCTCCCTTGTCCCAATTCATGAGTCACAAGGATTCCACCAGCTGCTGACTTGTTTAAATAAAATATTATAATAATAAATTAATCAGTTAATAACTTACTTTGACCATTTTGCCCGCCGTGGCCAAGAACGTTTGAAACTTATATCGATTCTTACTAAAGTCGACGTTAGGACGTCATGGGACTATCCGTTTAGTCAAATTCACCTCTGAAATTCATAGTTGACTTTTTCCGAAAAAAAAGTCAATTTAGTTGACTTTGACGAAAAAGTCGATCGTGACACTTTTTCGTGATTACGGTCTATCTTGACTAATTTTGACGTTCGAGGACTTCGAATCATGATCGCGTCTCTAAATTCCGCCGAACTCCGACTCATGATTTAATACCATCCACGTAATAAATAGAATAATTTCCTACTTAATCAATTTAAATAGTTAAATAAAACTAAACCAACCATTTAAATACATCTCATCACATATCTTGAAATAACACATATATATACAACACATATACATCTAATAAATGAAATCACCCAAAGTTTCATATAAATTAGTTTATTGATAATTCTTAAATTACATAGAAAATCTCGGATATTACTTCATCAAATGCGAAAAAGTAAATAATTACATCACAATAGTTAAAACAAAGTATAACAACCTAAAAGTCAATAAATTTAGAAGTCTTCAACACTTGTTCATTTTTTCTTTCCCTTTACTAGTGGTAGGTTCATCAACCTTCTCAATTTTAGCTGTAATGGTTATATATACAATAGTGAGAAAAACAAATGCTCACTTGAAATGACAATGAATAATAACTGCTAATGAATAAGCTCAATTGAACGAAATAACATTCTTTATCATTGATAATCAAAAACTGAAATCAAAAATTGAAATATATTTGAGGGTCACAAGACCATGAACTATGTCCAAGGTTATAAGTATTTTTTCAACTTAAACCTAAACAGTCATTAGACTGTAGGGACTCCCCGTACTTAGGGTGATCAGCCCTTTGTACCATTTATTGCGCACAAACATCTAAACGCTTACGCGTAATAAATCCCCTATAATAACGTTGTTCATCTCAGTTTTACCATACGAGTCCGCACCAAATGAAGTTTGGTTTGGATAGGTTTCAAGTGTAATTTAGGGTTCAATGAACATCAACTAAGGATTAATTGAATCAATAAAGTTTGATATCATTTCAATTGTTCGATAAAAATATGATATGGAATAATCATGAATCATAAGTAAATCAACATTATACGTCGAAATCATGCTTTAGAATTGAACTAAAAAGCGTAGGCATTGGATATTATAACAAACCTAGCTTGAACAAAAATAAGATAAGGCTATAATCTTGCTCAATAAAAGAATTGAGTTAATGAACTTGCATAATTAATAACAAGTTGAGGAATAAAACTTGCTCAATAATAGAATTTAGGAATTTGCTTAACAAGAAACAAGTTAAAGATAGGAAACCTTCTCAAAGTAAGAGTTAAGTTAAAGAACTTGAATGATCATAGAAGTAGAGTTAGAGAACTTGCATAAAGTAAGTAATATATGATAAAGAAAACATGCATCGTGCGTAGGTTAAACGATCACTACTCACGTTCACTACAAGTCCTACACATACCATATGTATTGATAACACTAATTAGAAACACTAATATTAACTTCATGAGTTTAGTTCCCACTTTTTGTATAGCTCGTTAACTTAGTTTAAGTTTTGCTTACTACCACAAATCACATATGGCAAGACCAAAGTCACGAATGAGCATTACATTTTAGCTCTATTACATAATCAAATTACCATGCCATTGCATCATATACACATTAAAAACCTGATATAATATCCTATTACATGTTCAACATGTTATCATGCTTTTTAAATTAGGTTATACTAACACACAAAGGACTGAACTTGTATACGTACATCTCGACACCCTCCGATTGCCTCCGAGTGCACAACAGTCCTAAATATGGCCATTTTTACTCCTACTAATGACATCACATTGAAAAACTTAAAAATCAAAATTTGTAGGTCTAATTGTTCTCGTTTCGGATCATCTTGAATCACATAATTCGGAGTTGGTATGAAAAGGTTATGCCCATTTTAAAAAAACATGTCTGGTCAGATTTCTTTAACATTTGTAAGTCTGCTTACCCCCCCTCCTCGTCGGGGTGGGAGTTTTGAACTATAAATGCCCGCTAGGGAGGGCCCACCACTGGGGCAGGTCAAATATTCATTGGTACACCCGTCGGGGCGGGGGTACCTGGTATTAGCTTCTGCAGTTCGCGAACGAATATAGCAGAAAGCCAAATTAGGCCTAAAAGCTCATTTCTAACAACCATTCCAACTTACCCAAGTTGTAAAAAGTTTACAGAAACATAAGCTAATGTTTTTAACACGTTTCTAACCATATAAACAACATAAACATCAAAATTACAACCTCTAAATTCATTGTTTTTACTATTTTTTCACTTTTTGACATTTTTAGCGAAATTAATCACTATGAATTCGTTTTACAACCAAATGTTGGGTAAAATCTAATTACGCACAACACGTAAGTATACGTGGTCAACAAGTAATAAAATGAAAGTAGAGTATCGTTCCCACAGAGAATTAGTTAACAAGAATTACCAAGTACTAACCTATAACAAATTTAATCTTATTTAAACAAATGATTTAATATTTTAATTTAAAATAATTAATTAAACTATTACTAACTATCCCTAAAATGACACAAGATAATGAAGACTCGAGATTACAATTTCACTTATTATTTCATTTAAGTCAACACACTTCCTGTTAAGCCAAGTTATTTACACTGGATTGTTAATCAACAACACAAAAGTAAAATATTGCCATTTATCAACGCACCATACTCATATCAAATCAAATTCACAGATGATAGAATTAAATTGAATACCCTAATTAACTATCCCACTACATCTCTATGTGAATTACAATTAAAAAGGGTTTAAGTACAAGTTCGTATTAGACTACATGCAATGCCTCGGTATATCTCTATCCTAAGCACAAATCATGAATTCCAACTCCATGTAGAACACATAAATATATGCTATTATGATAAGATCTAAATCCATAATCCATCTCTCGAGTTCATATAGATTATCACAGTAATTGTTAGCTAGGCAATTAAGCAATTAAGGGCAAACCATAATAGACAATCCAAATATAGCTAATAAGACTAACAAAGAAGCATATCAAAGTAAACTACACAATAAGATCCATAGTAATCTCAAAACATAGTTTAATTCATAACGGAACTAGAATCCATCATCCACAATTGTTTAAGCATTAAAAGATACTAATAGATAAGAAAAGAAATTAGAATTGAGATAAACAAATCTGTATTCTCTTGCTTCCAATCTATTTCTCCAATGATGATCAATAACTTCAATCTTCAGTTCTAATCTAATCTAGGGTTCTTAATCTACTATAATCTAATCTCATGCAATCCTCCTTTATGCCTCCCATCATGTATTTATAGGTTACAAGTCTAATTTTTAGCTTAGGAGCAAACCCAATCCAATTTGGAGTCAAAAAAGTATCAAAGTTCGACCCAAAACGCATCAAAAACTTGTTGTGGCCCATACCCCCGCCCTGGCGGGAAATGTTACTGTTTTACAGCTTGTACCCCCGCCCTGGCGAGGGTTTTGTGAAGAGAAAGCCCGCCCCGGCGGGGGTCCTTTTTCTGTCGCAGTGTCCTCTACTAAAACGGCCATAACTTTTGATCCGAGAGAATTTATGAGGCTTGCCACCTATCAAATCAAAGATATCGACGAGCTCTACAACTTTAATTCTTTGAGAATTGAGAACTTCTGGCCGGAACAAGATCGAAATCGACCTTGAAGTAGATGCTATGTAAATTGCATGCTTGAGAACTCTTAGCTTTGATCTTCTTTGATAAAAAGGCCATAACTCTCGCATCCGAACTCCAATTAGGATGATTCAAGATGTTCCGGAAAGCTAAGAAGAAGCTATACAGTATAATCCAAGTCCTAAGCCAAGAACATGCATCCAACTTGGTGTTAAAAGCCTTACAATATCCCCTTCTTGTATTTACTTGCATATTTTAGTCCAAATAATGTTTGAATTGTTTTTCCTTGCTTCTTCATGCAAATGTTATGTCATAGCCTACAAAAAAACATAAAATTTATGAAATGTAACTAAGAAACATAGGTTTAAGCAACTAATTCAAGTAATAGATACCGGATAAGTATGTATAAAACTATTTGTCAAATAGCCCCCAACTTAAACCATTGCTTGTCCCCAAGCAACACAACAAAAATGCAATGCAATGTAATGAAATGAAACTAATCTATATACCTACGAATCTAGCAGTATTGATAGAATCAAATGTATTCACCCAGCCTCAAAGAAATCAAGCAAACACGACAATACTTCATATCAAAACCAACCAATAATTTTTATCACTCAATAAATCTTAAACTGTTATTACTTATATATAGTGTGTGTGTGTGTGTGTGTGTGTGTGTGTGCTCAATGATGTGATAAAATATGTACTGCAAGTGCACAGTGTCGAATTGAAGAACTGACAAGTATAGGTCGAACCCACAGAGACTAGATTAATTTTAATATTTTCTTAATATCTATTTTAGGCAAATTAAAAATAAAGATTGAGAATTAATTAACTAGAATATGAAAATAAATAATGAGGAAATAATCTAGGAATCCGAATCCATTAGATAATAAACATAACATATAAGTCAATCTCTTCTATTTTTATAACGCAACTATGATTTTGATCTCCCTTCCCTTTAATTTAGTAATTTACAATTAACGCGGGCAAGCATAGACTATGAAAATTTAAAGATTAACTCGAACCCATCAAAACATCTTTGAGCAAGCATGGATTATGAAAAACTCATATCCTAACAATAATCTATCAAAACCTCTTACTAAATTTAAAATCACATAAGAACTATAAAACGAAGGTATTTTAATAATGAAACATGAAGGCGAAATCAATTAAGCATAAAAGCATAAATAATACAAGAGATAAAAAATATTATCACAAATAATTATTTAATTTCATCTTCATCCTAGATATAAAAAATTAACTAGACATGAAAAATAATTAAACTAACTAAAATAAAGAAAAGAAGAAGATTAAAAACAAATAAGAAAACTCCCTTTAATTAACGACCATCCAACGAGCGTACAATGAAGACATAATTTAATTTACTCCTACTCCTAATCTAAACTAATACAATACCTAATTTTCTCTCTAAAACAAGTGACCTATTTATAGAAAAAATAATTTTGAACCCTAATTTAGATTCATTGAACTTGGACACTTTTGTTCCCTTTCCATGTAGGTTTCAATTTCCTAGTGGTAATCAACTTCTCAAAAAGATCTTCTACATAAAGAGATCTTCTAGATTGACTTTCCTTTCTCTTGTAGGATTTGACTTGCACAACAAGATTGTTCCACCTCTTTCCTTCTCCTTGTAGGATTCTTCTTGGATATTCCTTACATGAATAAGAGCATTAAAAATCGCTTGATCACCAAGATTTTGACTTTATTGCAACAAATATTAAATCCTACAAAATAAAATAAAACTTATTAATTTAATAAATTAAAATAATTAAAAAGACAAAATTAGGGATAATAAAATGTATGAATTATATGTCTATCAAATACCCCCATACCTAGCTTTTGCTTGTCCTCGAGTAAAATAAAAATAAATATAAAACAAAAATTACATTATCCCATTTTCATAGGAAACACGATTGCACTTAGCATGTGCAACAAGCCTTTAAACTCCAAAGTTACCCCAAGTGGACGAGTTCTGTCTCGTAAGGGTTTGCACTGAATATACCCACAAAATTCAAAATTAATTTTGGGTTCAACAAATTATGAAATTGAAAGAAAACTTCTAAATATCCACGGGCATTATACCTAAGCAAGATTAAATTCAAAATCACACTTTCACCTTATCAAAAATACTCAATCTTCATTTTAGATACCATCCTTCATTAAATCAATTTTGTGTGATGCATGCATGTGTATGTGATGTACTCTTAGTAGGGATTTTTACCATGAAAATCAAGTAAACTCTTTTTTTTCTTTTTTCAATTTTGATTCTTGACTTATGTAATGTCTCTTTTTGTTAGGCTTTTCAGAGTTACCCATGTAGAGCGAGCGTTGGACCAATGATTCCCAAACCAGATGGCTTTAGGGCACTAGGTGTAGAGACACACCCCTAAGAATTTACTAACTCAAGTAACAAAGGCCACAAAATTAGACTAGTAAAGCTGCTTTTATCCATCACACTTTTCAGCGTGAATATCGATGCTTCCTGAAGCTTGGATACCCAGTTCTTTCGTTTAATGGACATTGAAGCAGTTATTTATTCCTTTTCTTCTTTTTTTTTCAACTTTTCTCAACTTCATTTTTTTTCATTCTTTCTTCTTTTCTTTTGTTTTCTTTTTTTTTTTTGAAATTACTCGAATCATGGTTTATACCCCCACAACTACGAATTAGTGCAAACGTGAAGTGCAAAAATGCTTGTGAAATCAATTTTAAATTCACATGGTGTTTTGAACTAAGATTTCGTATCTTATAAAAAATTCAAGAGTTCTAAATCTTTCAATCTCACTCATGAGTTTGTTCCACAAACACTTATTAGAATTAATTCAATTCATAAAAAGTCAAAAAAAAATATAATTTTTAATTTTTTAAATTTTTTTTGTGATTTTTACTATTTTTTCACTAAAAAGAAAAAAAATCTAATACAATAATACAAATAAACTCCCCCCATACCTAAATCATGCATTGTCCTCAATGAATGCAAATGAATAAGAGAGAACAAAGATGTGAAAGAATTGTACCTTGTATACGGGGCATTTGTTCTGCAAGAAGATGTGGTGAGAAAGAAAACAAATTTACATATCTACAAATTTTATAAATCCTAAAAATTATGTGACTAAAAATGAATGTTATAAATGGATAAGTGAGTGTGAACTTTTCATTATTTTTAGGAGGTCTAGAAAATTGAAAATAGTCAGAATTTTCATCACAGTTATGCTTCAAGTTTACCTCAAGAAAACTTTTATTAACATGCTCAAATGATGGAAGAATTGGTTCAAATACATGTTCTAATTTAGTTGACTTATTTGTAGTGGATCTCAATGGCTCATTGACCTTATCTAAATATTCGGATTCATTCCAATTTTGGTCAAGGTGATTTAAGAAAGAATCACTTTGATCTTTTTCAATCAAAAGTATATTTTCAATTATTTCTTGGGTCATTAACAACTCTTGTATCATGTTTACTTTAATGGGTTGGTCCAAGAAATCACTAGGTGTTTTTTTAGGAATAAGTCTTTCATGGTATGGAGCTTTAGGCTTATAAACTTTTTCAACCGACTCATTAAATGTGACGTGATCAATTTTAGGCATAGACTCATAATTTTTAGACTCCTCAAATTGGATTGACTCAAACTGTGTAGAATTGAATATAAGATTTTCATTTTCCCCTTCATTTCCACAACCATCAAAACATTCAAAATTAAGCTCAAAGTTACTAGAAAATTCACTCACCTCTTGTTCATTTATTATAGTGGCTAATCTATTCATTTGAATTTCTAGACGAGATACAACTTGATCCATGCTAATTTGATTTTCCATTAAAACTTCCATAGTTTTCTCTAAGGCACTAAGTCTTTCCTCTTCTTCATTTGTTAACTCTTGTGGATATTGAAGTTCTGGATCTGAATATGGATATGGATATGGAGATGGACTTAGATAAAAAATTTCATAAGTTGGAAAACATTGATTTACTTGGTGTGCATTAAAATTTTCGTAGGGTTCTTGATTCCAAGCAAAATTATTATTCCAACTATAATAAGAATTCATTTTTCCACAAATCACAAAACAAATAAACAACTAACCACGAAAGTCACACAAAAAAAATCCCAATTCTACGGTTAACCTAAATAAAATCTAGACAACTCCTAACTGTTCCAAGGTACACCGCAAAGTCCACCAAATTCGAAATTAATCACATCACTAGCCAGGTAAGTGTAAGAAAGGTGGGAGTCTCTTCGTAGATACAGTGATTAATTGAATAACCACACAATCTTTAGGTGTTTACCTTTTGAACCACTTACCTAGACACCAGTAGTTTGATTAATTTAAAATATAGCCTCCTCTGGGAGTTTCTTGTCCTAGTTGAGCTCGAGAGTCCTAGGGGCCAATGTCTACTTGATTTTATAAGGTCATGGTTATGTAAAATGTAAATTGAGTTATTTGTGGGCCAAGGAAGGCTGATAAAATCCTCACCTTATCTTGTTACAGGTTATGCCCTTAATGTTAGATTAAATATGAAAATGCAAAAACAAAAAAAATTATAAACAAATAAAGTGTCCTAAAACTATGTGAATTACGAAAGAAGGGGAAATTTTGACGTACCTCAATCCTCCAGCAATCACCACATTTTATATTTGACAAAAAATAAAAAACCCTAACAAGATGTGCTCTACGTGAGTGAATGCATGAATGCATAAAATAAAAAAATTATTTTTAAAAAAAACTAAACTACTATTTTTCTTTAAAAAATTTTTTTATAATTTAGTTATTAAAATAGGAAAAATAAGGATTAATAATTAAAATTTGAGCAAGCATGGATTTATATATCTTGATGATGAATTTTGAGTATAAGTTATAATATATATTTTAATAATTATATATTGATACGAGTTGTGAAGAAAATATATATTACGAAATATATCGATGTGAAGATATATATTCATAAGTGAGGTTTAATAGTTGAGTTAACTATTGAAGGAATTAAATGAATTTTGTAATTAATCTTAAATATTTATTGAATTGAATAAATATTTTAAATAATTTATTTATTGAGAAAAATAAATAATTTATGAAATTGTGGTATAATAATTTAGTTACGTGTGTATGATAATTAAGTTAAAAAAAGGTAAATTTTATTCTTTGAAGATTTTATTTAATGAATTAATTAAATTAAATGAATTGTTTAATATTAAAGAGAATAAATAAATTAAATAAAGTAATGTTTAAATCTAATTTATTAATTAAATTAGATATATGTAATTATTTATTAATTATAAGTATAATTATAATGAGATTATAATTATTATTAATTACTATTATTTGTGTTATTTAAATTAACTAAAGGTGTGACTCATGAAACCATATAATATAATACTATTAAAATAATCTAGTTGGGGGAATTGGTGCGTGGCCAAACAAGGCCTTGCGGCCTTTGGTCTAATTTAACTGATGAAAACCTTTGGGGTTGTGACTTGACGCGATGTGGGGGTGTGAGGAGGCCAGGTTTATTTTCTACGATTCTATTTCTTTGCCTAAGGCTAAGTAGATAATAGAGAATTAGAGAGAGCTTGGAAGAAAAGAAAAAAACACAATGATATTGAGAGTTTGAGAGAAGAAGGTTTTGGAAAAGGATTGCTATCAACTTTCTTTATCATACAATCAAAGGATTTAGGTATAATTTACCCCTAATTCTAACTCTCAGTCTTATAATTTTCAATTCTCTAAAGTTGGGTTTTGTTGAATTATTGTACAAGAGGTTGTTGTTATGTATGTATACTCTTGCAAAATTTGTTAATCATCATATATGATTGTTACTTGCTTGTTAAATACATGAAATTTGGGTTTATAGCGAGAAAAGTAAATAAAAGTGTATGTTATATGAAATTGGCTTTAGAAAGTACAAAATTTTATGTTTAATATTTGTGATAATCTATAAATTGATGTTGGATTACGTTAGTATGTTAAGAAACGAAAGTGGCGTAGTTTAAATCATGTTAATCGGTTAAGTAACGAAGTCGTGGCGATCAAATTCGCTAAATGTGTTTAAAACATGAAAATAGAGTATGAACATATGTTTTGGGTCAAATTTTAGGTTGGTTAATGTTTTTATAAATTGTTAGATTTCTAGTATGTTGTAGTTCTATGAATTACGAATCCATAGAATCGAAAATGGACTAATTTGGATGTGTATAACTTTCAAGTTATGAAGATTAGTAGGAGAAAAGGGTCAAAATCATGAAAAACGGTAGCTTGGTCCATCTTTTACGCTACTTGGGCATAGTTAACGCTATATCTTAAGTCATTTGGGAACACGATCGCATTTGTAGAGCATAAGCGCATTGTGCTTGAAGGCTTAATTTGGTAATATTGCACCCAAAGTATGTCAAGTGTGACTGCTTTGACCTATTTTAGTAAAACAGGCATAACATTTTCATACGAACTCCATTGAGGTGATTCAAGATGATCCGGAACGAGGACGAATAGATCTACAACTTTTATTCTTTAAGTGTTTCAATTTGAGGTCGAGAACAGTAGTCAAAATGGTCATCTTTGTGACTGATGCGTATTCAGAGGCAATCGGAGGGCGTCGGACATGCACATACACAAGTATAGTGATGTCGACGATAATAGATGTTGTTCTAAGTTATAGAACATGAATATTATGAAGTATAATGATGCTTAACATTAATAAATGATATATTAGATAAGTTGAATACACATACTAGGCACACACAAGAGAGAAAAATTGGGCGTGTGACGAATAAACGTCGAAACACCGTGATAAGTGTTAATGAACGTAAAAAAGTGTTTTAAATCAAATGAAATGAATATTATAAGATATTGATTAGGGTTAATATAAAACCAATAAGTAGTTCTAGGAAGACTTAAACACTTGAATGAACTTGAATATGAAATACAATGAGATATAAGTTGAAAGTTAACACAATAAAATTGAACATTTTGTATATATAATAGGAAGGGTTATGAGATGTAGAGTAAAGTTTACATTACAACTACTATGCGTTGCTATGTGACTAATAGTTGATGTGCATGATTATATAATTATGTAGGGCACGTGAAGTCTGAGATAATCATGTAAAGTCGTTAAACTATTATTGGTAAACAACGATCAAGGCAAGTCTTTTAGTTCCTATTGTGAACTTATGTGAATTTGATTGTTTTAAATCTTTATTGAAAAGAGCATGATGTGTTATATATATGTTGAATGTATAAAATGTTAAAGTCAACTTATGACTACGTTGATTGAGTAAAACATGTTGATTGAGTAAGGAACTCAATCTTTATACTTTTATATGAATTGTACATGTATGTATGTTATGTTAGTCCAATGTTTATGAGATATATGTTGAGCATGCTATTATGTGCTACGTGATGCATGAAAATTGTTAGATTTTGTTGGTTGTCGAGCTCAACCTTGCAAATAACCATTTTTGCGAGTTAAGGATTGAAAGGTAACACTATGTGCTACTTGAATGGCGTGGATCAAAAATAATATACGAAGATTAATATTTTAGCTAAAGTTTTTATTTCTTTATACCATGATTAAGATTCATGAGATGTACTAAATGTTTTATGATGTATAGTTTTATGTTGAGTTGTAAAGTTTAAAGTTTGAGTTATCTTATATATAAAGGTTATCGATTTGAAATGTAAAAGTATATATATAATAAACTCAGATAAAGTGAATCATGGAATATATATGATTCAAAGACATGTAGATGATAAAGTTTTGATTCAGGGAATTAAAGTAAAAAGACATAAAAGTTTAAATTATTCCGCATTTTATATAGTTTAACATCGAATAATGATGTAAAATCAAAAGGTAGATGTGTTATTAACGATCAAAGTTGAGAATTATATTGTATGAATTTTGGGGTCGTTACAGTTGGTATCAAAGCTGTAGGTTATAAACATTAGGTAGGAGTACCTTAGGCTATAACCTTAGAGAAGAGAGATGAAGATAATGAAAGAATAAGCTCAAATAGAGTTTGAACAATAAGAAGTTATTTAAGAAATTTATAATGAAGGGATTAAAACTTGTGTGAGAGGATTCAAAGAAGAATCTCGCAAAGTTATAAGGAGTATGAATGTGGGGTTACCCAACTCCAATAATAAGGATGTAAGGTGATAATAAATAGACAATGTCTATAAGAAGAGAATGATAAAGAAGTAAAAAAAAAGTTATATTTAGGTATGGTATAATTGTACTCTTTAATAGTTGATATATGGTATACGGGCTAAACGATTCCTTCATAGAGAGCGGAGGTATATCTGAACTAGCAACTGGAACCTAGTTTGTTGGTTGTTTGTGGAAACCACTCAAAGTGTACTATATTGAAACTATTAGAGACTCGATGTGTACCAAGTGTAGAAAATGGATGCGTATGATGAAAATGTAGAACTGAATGAATTGTTGAGCAATGTAAATGAAGTTAGAAATTCTTAAAGGAAGAATTGTTATATAAACAAGAAAATTCAAAGAAGAATCTTGAAGAGATATAAAGATAAGAAATGGGAGTTACCCTAACTCCAATAGCCAAGATAACGAATAATGTAGTAAATGATGAAAAAAGAAAAGAAAGAGGATCGTAAAACAAAACGATCACCAGTTAAGAAAAGACTTTTAAGGGAGATGATTATAGAATAAGATCACGACGTGATCTATTTAAGTTATAAAGGAAAAATGGTCTGTAATGTTTGAATAATTATAGCATGATGCTATGAAGATGATTTACTATGAAATAGTATGAGATAACTCACGAGGAGTTATAGATGATGTGATACGAGGAATTCGTATCGAGCAAAGAGCAAGTTAAGAGTAAGATAGAGTTAGGTGGGATTTCAATTGAGGACTCATATGATGGCTGAGTTGTACAAACCTTTGTATGGGCGAGGGTTTTGTGCTTGCACTCAGTTTATCACATTGATAATCATTGGAATGTTGGTGTCGCGCTATCAATGTATATGTGGCAAAAAAGGTGATTCTTTTCTCATATGTGTATATTTGATAGTTAGAAACTATTAAGATTAGTCGATATTATTAGGATTAGGTGCGGTTCTTAAAACTAAATGCATATGGTAAGTTCGTGACTCACAATAATATGGTATGTTTTGAACCCCTCAAATGAATGGACGATATGGTTTGACTAGGATAAGTTCTTAAACTCATATTATTGTGGCAAGTTCTGAACTTCCAATGTAAAGTAAGTTTGATGAACTATAATTGGGGATATAAGAGATTATTGATAAGTTGAAGATTAAAGAATATTTAGTTATGAAGTAATGGATGAATGATGAAAGTTGATGGAAAATTAGATATTCTAAATCTTCTAGCTTTGCTAGATTTTTGAAATTTATTGACTTCGTGTTGATGGTTGCATTTCAATTTTTTTTGAAAAACATTGGATCAAACAATGGAACCAATGAGTTTTAAAAACAATATGTTATTATTCATATGTCTATGCTTTAATTATTTGGCTAGACAAGAATGATTTAAAATATCAAAATATAAATTTGTAAAAAGTAGTCATCAAGGCATCACTGGAAATATGATGTTTATTATGATAAACGATGGAAGTCATCAATGTAATTGAACCTAGTGTTGGATGTGATCATAAGATCGTCAGCCCACTGTGGTATGATGTAGCATGACAAATTCATATAATGATTGAATCCTCAACGTACTATCAAGATAGTACGGTATCATGTCATCATACAAGGATTTTTGGTTTTCTTTAAATTAAGAAATATATGCCATATAAATTGGATAAACTATTTCGATTGGTGTTCAAGTTGTTGTTAAAAGTTTATATTATTTGATTCAGCTAGACGAGTATTGAAAGATGTTGATGAAATTCAAGTGTTTTGAGAAGTTATGCCAAACTAAATTGTTTTTGGTGCGGATTAAGATGTTGAAAAAGTTGAGGTGAACAACCTGTGAAAGGGGACATGTTATCGGAGACAATGGTTAGAAAGTAACGCATATAGTCGTTACGATGTTAAGATGTAATACGTTGTACAGCACGACGTAGGGGGTACGATAAAGTGATCACCTAGAGTACTTGCAGAGAGTGTTTTAGATACGTGTGATTGCTAAACATTACATTAAAGATGGTTTACAGTGGTGATGCACTGTTAACCCTGGAGAAGAGTTCAAGGTCCGTATAGTCTTATGACTGTTAAAGGTTCAAGTCGAGATACTTGATAACCTAGGGACATAGTTCAAGGTCTTATGACCCCTCAACATGATTTGGAATCTTTTAAATTCTTTTTATTCATATCGCTTCCCAATTATTGATAAATTGTGGAAGATTCTTATTATTCTGAAAGGTGAAAGTGGAAAGGATGAGAAAATTAAGCAAAACATAATAATTTTAAAAAAAATTTGAAATTCTAGAAGGAAGAGAAATGTGAAACTCCTAGAAAAGGAAGAGGTGAGGAATATGATGGTCTTAGAAAGATCCTTAGAGAAAGAATTTGGTCAGAGAACCAAATGAATAAATAGATATTAACATAAAATCTATTTTGATAGATTGAATGAATAAAGATTAATAAATAAAATTTTGAGGATGAAATTAGAAGAAAAGGGTGAATGTAATATCCAGAGTGTTTATAATAACGATCCTTAGAAAAGGAAATGAATGGGTTAAAGAATATATAATATTTGATATATGACTATGTTTAATTGAAGGTTATGTAATAAAACCTAAAAGTTGTTGAATAAATGAATGAAGTATATATTTATGTAAAACTTTTTGCTAAGTTAACGTGTTAAAGTTATTCAACAATAATTGTGAAAGAGATTTTTTGAAAACTTTAGTAAGGTAGGGTTTTGGTGATTCTAAGGACGGAATCCTTATAAGGAGGGAAGGATGTGACAACCCGAATTTTTTTATAAGTTATTAAAATAGGAATTTAATAATTAAAATTCTTATTATGAGATGTTTTGAGTTTGAGTATGCTATATATTCTAAAATATGTGATCTGTGAAGAAATATAAGAGAAATATATATTTATATATTGGGAAAGTGAGGTTTAATAGTTGAGTTAACTATTGAAGGAATTAAATGAATTTTTAATTAATCTTAAATATTTATTGAATTGAATAAATATTTTAAATAATTTATTTATTGAGAAAAATAAATAATTTATGAAATTGTGGTATAATAATTTAGTTACGTGTGTATGATAATTAAGTTAAAGTTAAAAAGGTAAATTTTATTCTTTGAAGATTTAATTTAATGAATTAATTAAATTAAATGAATTATTTAATATTAAAGGAATAAATAAATTAAATAAAGTAATGTTTAAATCTAATTTATTAATTAAATTAGATATATGTAATTATTTATTAATTATAAGTATATTATTAATTATAAGTATAATTATAATGAGATTATAATTATTATTAATTACTATTATTTGTGTTATTTAGATTAACTAAAGGTATGACACATGAAACCATATAATATAATACTATTAAAATAATCTAGTTGGGGGAATTGGTGTGTGGCCAAACAAGGCCTTGTGGCTTTTGGTCTAATTTAACGGACGCAAACCTTTGGGGTTGTGACCTGACGTACGTGGGGTTGAGGGAAGCCAGTTTATTTTCTACGCATTCTATTTCTTTGCCTAAGGCTAAGTAGATAACAGAGAATTAGAGAGAGCTTGGAAGAAAAGAGAAAAAAACTCAGTGATATTGAGAGTTGGAGAAGAAGGGTTTTGGAAAAGGATTGCTATCAATTTTGCTATCATACAATCAAATGATTTAGGTATAATTTACCCATAATTCTAACTCTCAGTCTTGTAATTTTCTATTCTCTGAAGTTGGGTTTTGTTGAATTATTGTACAAGAGGTTGTTGTTATGTATGCATACTCTTGCAAAATCTGTTAATCATCATATATGATTGTTACTTGCTTGTTAAATACATGAAATTTGGGTTTATAGGGAGAAAAGTAAATAACATTGTATGTTATATGAAATTGGCTTTAGAAAGTACAAAATTTATGTTTAATATATGTGATAATATATAAATTGATGTTCGATTATGTTAGTATGTTAAGAAACAAAAGCGGCGTAGTTTAAATCATGTTAATCGGTTAAGTAACGAAGTCGTGGCGATCAAATTCGCTAAATGTGTTTAAAATATGAAAATAGGGTATGAACATGTGTTTTGGGTTAAATTTTAGGTTGGTTAATGTTTTTATAAATTGTTAGAATTCTAGTATGTTATAGTTCTATGAATTACGAATCCATAGAATCGAAAACGGACTAATTTAGATGTGTATAGCTCAAGTTATGAAGATTAGTAGGAGAAAAAGGGTCAAAAATCGCGAAGAACAAGAGCTTTGTGTCCGTTTCGCTAACTAGGTGAAGCCGTGTTGTGCCCTAAGTCATTTGGGCGCAAGCACGACTTTATAGGGCATAGCTTGTTATTGTGCCCAAGGCTTAATTGGGCGCAGCTGCACCCAAAGTATGTCAGGTTTGACTGCTTTGACCTGTTTTAGTAAAACAAGCATAACGTTTTCATACGAACTCCGATTGAGATGATTCAAGATGATCCGGAACGAGGACGAATAGACCTACAACTTTTATTCTTTAAGTGTTTCAATTTGTGGTCGGGAACAGTAGTAACAATGGTCATCTTTGTGACTGATGCGTATTCAGAGGCAATCGGAGGGCGTCGGACATGCACATACACAAGTATAGTGATGTCGACGATAATAGATGTTGTTCTAAGTTATAGAACATGAATATTAGGAAGTATAATGATGCTTAACATTAATAATTGATATATTAGATAAGTTGAATACACATACTAAGCACACACAAGAGAGAAAAATTGGGCGTATGACGAATAAACGTCGAAACGCCGTGATAAGTGTTAATGAAAGTAAAAAGTGTTTTAAATCAAATTAAATGAATATTATAAGATATTGATTAGGGTTAATATAAAACTAATAATGATTCTTAGTAAGACTTAAACACTTGAATGAACTTCAAATATGAAATATAGTGAGATATAAGTTAAAAGTTAACACAATCAAATTGAACATTGTGTATTTATGATATGAAGGGTTATGAGACGTAGAGTAAAGTTTACATTACAACTACTATGTGTTGCTATGTGACTAATAGTTAATGTGAATGATTATATAATTATGTAGGGCACGTGAAGTGCAGATATAATCGTAAGTCGTTAAAGCTATTATTAGTAAACAACGATCAAGGCAAGTCTTCCGGTTCCTATTTGCTATATGAATTTGATTGTTTTAAATCTTTATTGGAAAGAGCATGATGCGTTATATATATATGTTGAATGTATAAAATGTTAAAGTCAACTTATGACTACGTTGATTGAGTAAAAGCATGTTGATTGAGTAAGAACTCAATCTTTATACTTGTTATATAAAACTGTAACATGTATGTTATGTTAGTCCAATGTTTATGAGATATATATTGAGCATGCTATTATGTGCTACGTGATGCATGAAAAGCTATTAGATTTTGTTTGGGTACATCGAGCTCAACCTTGCAAATAACCATTTTTGCGGGTTAAGGATTGAAGGTAACACTATGTCTACTACTTGAATGACGTGGATCGAAAAATAATACACGAAGATTAATATTTTAGCTAAAGTTTTTATTTCATTAAACCATGATTAGGGTTCATGAGATGTACTAAATGTTTTATGATGTATATTTTATGTTGAGTTGTAAAGTTAAAGTTTATGTAATCCACTATCGATGTATAAAGGATATTGATATTGTTATGATAAAAGTATATATATAAAGGTTTTGATTCAGTGAAATAAAGTGAATCATAAAATTATATATGATTTTATATAGTTTAACATCGAATAATGATGTAGATGATAAAGGTTTTGATTCAAGTTGAGAATTAATTGTATGAATTTTAAAAGTAAAAAGACTATCAAAAGTTTAAATTATTTACAAAACGAAGGTATTATATAAAGTTTAACATCGAATAATAAATGTATAAATAATAGAAGAGATAAAAAATATTAGATGTAATAATTATTTAATTTCATCTTCATCTTAGATAAAATAATTAACTTGTATGAAAAAATTTCTCCCTTTAATTAACGACCATCGAACGAGCATACAATGAAGACGTAATTTAATTTACTCCTACTCCTAATCTAAACTAATACAATACCTAATTTTCTCTCTAAAACAAGAGACCTATTTATAGGGAAAATAACTTTAAACCCTAATTTAGATTTATTGAACTTGGACACTTTTGTTCCCTTTCCATGTAGGTTTCAATTTCCTAGTGGTAATCAACTTCTCAAAAAGTTCTTCTACATAAAGAGATCTTCTAGATTGACTTTCCTTTCTCTTGTTGGATTTGACTTGCACACCAAGATTGTTTCACCTCTTTGTTTCTCCTTGTAGGATTCTTCTTGGATATTCCTTACATGAATAAGAGTATTAAAAATCGGTTGATCACCAAGATTTTGACTTTATTGCAACAAATATTAAATCCTACAAAATAAAATAAAACATATTAATATAATAAATTAATATAATTAAAAGGACAAAATTAGGGATAATAAAATGTATGAATTACATGTCTATCACTCAACATCCATGCTAACTGATAAAAATTCAAATTTAATACATAACAAAACTCTTTGAAGGCATCATACAGTGTAAACTCAAGAATTTCAAAAACAGGCGAGATCCAACTAAAATCAAATAATTACCAATATTAAGGGTCCAAATAGGGTACTTATGATTTGTTTTCTATTTCTTTTTTTCCAATCACAGGGGCATTTTGCTCTTAATTCTCATTTTATTCCTCTTTTTTTCATAGATAGTGAGAGCGTTTTATGCTCCATCTCACTCTTGTGTTTATGGGGAGTGCTTTTCATGATTCTTCTCAACCCACCACAAGACTCAATTATTCACTTTTTTTAGAAGCTTATATACCCCACTTTTTCTCCCAAACTTAAGTTATTGCCTAATTCTTCGTCTTCACTGCCTATCCTTGGCATTCTCTAATTTAAACTAGCATTATCCTTTAGAAATTCCTTATGTATCAATTTGAACTAATCAATCAACAAAGCTGTTATTACTGTACTATCCTTGTTATACAAGTTTCAAACAGAAAAAGATTCGATTCATAACAAGAAATCACATCAAAGCTCTAATAATCAGTACTATACTCGTCTGTTGTTGCCTCCTTTTTAGTCTTAATAAAAGGACTCTAACTCATGCAAGCATACATGGGTCAACAAGTAGTACAGAGTAAGAAAAGTATCGATCCATGGAGAAAGGTTTTAAATTTAAATTATCATACATCAATCATGTTACTATTTTCATATGCTTAAACGAATACTCACAATTTTAAGTTAAACTAAACTCCACTGATGAACAAAAATATAATACTACAATAATGAATCAAATTTGGAAAGAATGGGATTCTAACTTCATTTCATATTTCATCTAATTATTACCATCATGTAAAGCTTATATATTCATCATGGAAAATTAGCCAAGAGCACAAAGATAGACATAACCATTTTTCAATGAATTATGACCTATTTACATAACCTCCACATCTAATTGAAATCATGTAATCAACAATATTACAAAAATCAGTATATGTCTATGTGAAATTGCAGCAATAATGAATTAAAACGCAAGCTCTTACATTACTACATATGGTGAAACAATATATTTCTATCTGGTTCACGAAATACAAAGCTAAACATCTTAACCTCATAAACGTATGCTATTATGAATATATCCATACCCATATTTCATTTTTCAATTTCTTATAAGTATATAAGATGAATGGTGATCAAACATTCATTCATTACGCTCAATCATAATAGATAATCCGGTGATAAGCACACAATCAAATAATCAGGCATATAAGTATATACTACATATCAAAATCCGTTAGAATCCCATAATGGAGTTTAGTTCATTTTTGAACCGAAAACCATTATGGGATTGAAGTAACACATGGAATTAAATAATACAAAAGGGAGATGAAAGAGAATTGATTAAACCCAATTGCAGAATCTGTTCCAATATGCTGTTCCAAATCAACAATGATTAATTATTCAATAACTAAATTAAAGAGAAGATATAGAATATCTCCAACTTTGATCAAAACCTCCCTAGAACTCATTCAAAACTAAGAACCCTAAATTACTGAGATTAAAAACTGATCAAAGACCCAATACTCCACGTCTGGTGCCAACCAGTATTGTTCAGATAAGATAAAGCGCTCAAAATTGAAATAAAAAAAAAAGTCAACAAACAGATTGCAGAGTACTCGCACGGCCGTGCGTGATCCTAGTATAAAATGGGTGCGGGCTCGTGATGAGTATATGTCACTTAAAGCTTTGGCGCCATGGTATATAAGTTTCCTTCTTGTTTTTAGCGGCCATACATGCGATGTGCAATTCTAGCTTCGTAGGGCAAGTAATGGTATAGAGATCGGGTTTATATAGCATTATTTGTAAGAACCCAAATTTTTAGAAAATATTAAAATAAGAATTTAGTAGATAAAATTATTAAGGCATGTGAAGGGTTCAAATAAAAATATATAATGTGTTACGAGGAATGTGGTATTGTGTTACATAGGGTAATATGAGCTATGTAATAAGTGATGTTGTATTTAATAAATATATATCATTATTATATATTTATTATTATGAATTGTAGAGATGAATTAATGAGAAGATGGACAGAAATTTATCTATCAATATTAAATAATTTATAGAATTATTTTATCATAGTTGGTGACATTGAATATCTTTGATAATCACCAATTTCTTGTGTATATGTACGAGTGAGTATCAAGTTTAAGGTAGTGCAATCGTACTCTTTAATGGTGGATGTATAGGAGCTGGGCTAAACAATTCCTTCAGAGAGCGGAGGTATATACGAATTAGTAACCGATCTAACTCACTGTGAAAACAGTGTAGACGAGATGGAAACTAATTTGTTGGTTGTTTGTGGGAAACCACTCAGTGTACTATATTGAATACTATTAAAGACTCGACGCGTGTTAGGCTTAGACTTGTATGCGTGTACGTTGTTGACGAGAGAAGAAAGTCGATATATCTTTAGATAAATATTGGTTAGAGATTTATGGACTAATATTGGGATATGGTTAAATGTATAGATTAAAGAAATTGTGTTGAGACAATTTATAAAAAGGAAAGAAAAAAAATTATAGTATATTTTTACTAAAGGATATTAAAATAAATTCTAGCATGATTATTTTAAAAGGGAGAATATTATTTTGATATTACCTTATATAGCTTTGTAAGAGGTAATGCGAACTAAACAATCAAGTATAGCAGTGTGCGACGCTCTATCAACACCTCCTCGCGAAACGTAAGGAAAACAGCTAAGTAATATGGTAAATATATTAAAACATATTTGCTATATAAGTTGATGGAAACAATTTATAATAATAGGAAATAAACTTATTTTCTATATATAGTGTGTACATGTGTCGTGCATGTAAATATTCTAATAATACATATATATTATATTAAGAATAATATCTTGAGAAAATGAGTAAATCGTTTTATTATGATTAGTTCCTATATTTAGAGAAAACATGATAAAAACATCTTATGTTATGTTAAGGCGAAATACATAATTTTGATTATAGTAATGTGGTGAGAAATGAATAATTAATGAGAATAAGTAATAAGCTTAATGTAAGCTTGTGTGATATGCCTAGTGTGGCAAAGTGATGAAATAAGCATTCATTAAATAATTTAATGAATGAATAATTGAAGGAATTAATTTGTATGTGCAATGATTTTATATTATATAGTAGCTACATCTATATGATATGAAATGTGTAACATTCCAGAATTTATAATTGTTATATTAAATATTTATTTAATATTTAAGTATTTAATGGATGTTTTTATTGTTGAATAAATAATTGTTCAATGCGATTCGATTTGGTGAATAATTTGTTAATAAATAATTAAGGAAATTAATTATCATATTATAATTTAATTTAGTTATTAAATTAGAGAGTTTTGATTAAATGAATTATTATATTTTAATTTGAATTTGTAATTAAAAGGATGTGTTAGTTGATTAAATAAAAGTGTGACAAATAACCTTTTATAAAGGAGTTATTAAAATAACTTAAAGGAGTTTAATTCAGTTTTGCCAAACAAGGTCTAATGCCTATTAAGTCTTTAATTTAATTGTGTTTTACCAAACAAGGCATAAGGATTAATTGATTATTTTTTTTTAGTGGATAGCCAAACAAGCCTCATGGCTTTTGATTTTTAAATAAAATATATCTGATGCTAGTTAAAGTTAGAATTATATTATATAATTAATACCTATATTATTATTATACGTTATATTGTTAGTACGTAGTTAGAGTTAGGAAGAAAGAACTCAGTAGAAGAGAAAAAGAGAGTTTACAAAGAGAAAAGAAGAGAGGAAGAAAGGCTAGAGAATTTGAGAAAGGAATTGGGGAAAAGAAGCTTGATAATCAAAAGGATAGCCATCATCTTCTACAAACAAGGTATCATCCTACCCTTTTAAGTTTTTAAAATTTTAGTTTTCTCTTCCCTAATTCTCTGTAAAATTCTTGTGAAAGGATAAATTGCTTGATTGTATGTGGCTTTATATGATAAATTAGTGTTGTAAAACTATTTTCATAGGTTATATATGAGTATAGTCAATGAATTGATGTTAGGTATGTGGTTTGTGAAGAAAAAATATTTTACATTGAGTTTATATGAATATATGTGAATATGGTTTAGTTTAAGGTAGAAATTAAGGATTAATTAGTTGTTTAGTTGATAAATTGACTATTGTATTTGAAAGAGATGGTATAAACATAAATAAGGTGCTTTGAATTAACTATTTTGGTTGAAAAACAAAATCACAGTGTTGATTTTCATTAAAAACATCAAAAAGTGAGTTTTTATCAAAAACAGTGAAATTGGATATTTTAAATTCGTTATATATGTTGTTTTATGGGTAAAAACATGTTAAGAGTCTTTGAATTATGTTTATATGAAGTCTCTATATGAATTACATGTTAATTAGGCTGTTAGAAAGTAGCTTGTCGGCCAAAATTGACTTTTGTTCATGCTATTGCCGAAGCTTTTGTCGAAGTCTGCATTTTGGCGCATAGTAAGACGGCTTGAAGAAGATAACTTTTCTTAGCCATAATGCCACGGTGCCTTGGCAAGCAATGCATACCTCATAGTTTAATTTTTCGTACATTGCAGTCAGCGAAAGTCAAGCGTAATGGTCCGACAAATGTACTTTTTTTACTCAAAATCAGAAGGAATTGTTATGTGTTAATAGTATGACTGTTAAGTTATGATTTTAGTATTTCTATACCATGAATGAGCATGTTATTAACAATTAACTTGTTTTGTAACTTGATTATGTGATTAAAAATCCAATCTTACATGATGAGTGTACTTAGTTATGTTTGTAAAGTGGTAGTGACTAACTATGACATGATGACATATGTATATAGGATATTTTGATTCGAATTGTTCGGTTTAACCTACGAGCAAGGCAAGTTCTCTAAATCTATTATCTTGTTGAACCAATTATTGTTTCCAATTCGATTACAATATAATGATGCAAGATTTCTAAACTTTATTTTGATATTGAGCAAGTTCTTCTTGTATTTAACTTGTCGTTTAGCATACAAATTTATATATACTAACGTTGAACAATTTTATCATTCAAATTGCTATGCATGCTTAATTCCCAATTCTAACCTTGGCTTAATATTATTCAAGCAAGGTGTGTTATAGTTATTCAATATGTATGCTATTAGATTATTCCTAAAGCATGATTTTAATTTACCATGTCGATTCAGTTATGATTATTCCATAATGTAATGTTATTAATTTTATTCAACTAATCCTTAGTTGATGTTCGTTGAATTCCAAATTACCTTGAAATGTATCTAAACCAAACTCACTTTGGTGCGGACTTGTACTCTAAATACTAAGATGAACAACCCTATTATTAGGGGTAATTTACGCTTAGCGTTGAAATGTTTGTGCATAATACATTGTACGAAGGGCTGATCCCCCTAAGTACGAGGAGTCCCTATAGTCTTATGACTGTTAAAGTTTAACTTGAAAAATTACTTATAACTATGGACATAGTTCGTGGTCTTAGGACCCTCAGTTATATACTTCAGAATGTTGATAAATCATATTGTTTAACTCTATCGAGCCTCTTATTTGACAGTTTTTGTAAAGATTTTTCATTCATTGTTGTTTCAAGTGAGCTTTGTTTGCTCACTCTTGCTTATAACTATTACAGTTAAAGATGAGAAGGTTGATGTACCTAGCACCAGTAAAGGAAAAGGAAAGATGAACAAGTATTGAAGGCTTGTAATATGTTGACATTTTATTACTAGTTTTTAATTGAATGGTTGTAATGAAGTTTTTTTAATTTTCTACATTTGAATGATTGTATTTAAAGGTTAGACAACCTGGGAGATTTTTATTATGTAACCCTTTGATGGGGAAGGTTTTTTATTATTCAATTTTATTGTGATTGGGTAGTTAGATATGAATGTTTGATTAAGTGAACACCAAATCCTGTGGGAATAAAGTACCTGGGTTTGGGGGTGTCAGAAGTTGGTATCAAAGCCTTAGGTTATGAACCTTAGGTGGGGAAAAGCCTTAGGAAGTAACCTTCGAAAAGATAGTGATGATAAACTCTTATCGAGTTTTAAGGAAGAAGTAATAAAATACTTATGTGATCGCGAGTGTCGAGTAGTAATGATTAGTAATTAAAACTTTAACTTTGGTTGACATGATGACTAATATAGGAGGATCTAGTCAGGCTAGGGAAGAGGAGCCTCGAGATATTCGTGTAGTTTCGGGGAACAACCATCGCCACGGGAAACAGCTTGCTTGGTCGCAGAAGAAAGCAGAGAGAGTGCCTGATGAGGATGATGAGATAGAGATGTACGAGGAGGATCCCATGGAGCTACCCACAGACGGATGAAGAGGACGAGGAGGAAAGGATTCCACTTAACTCGATAGCCGGGTATACGTAGATATACAATGATGAGGAGTGCATCAACCGCAATGTACAAACATCAAGATATAGTCGAGGAGTTACAAGGAGAGATAGTTGTTGAACAAAAGAACCTCAAGGGGAGCCAAGTGCGCATTTAGTGAAGCTTAATCACAAAATTCAGGTAGGGAGAAGACCAAAGAGAAGAACGAATAACGAGAAATGTTGAAGATAAGTTGATTCACATCGCAAGGAGAGAACGTTCCAAATTACGGAATGAGAGCAGAGATTGCAGAGTTGAAGAACAAGTTGAAAGAGGAATCTACTAAGAGGGAAAGAGCCGAAGAGCAGTGATGCTATTGATATGATGTTTTCAAAGAATTAAGAATGAATAAAAGTTATTATCTTCTTTTATCCAAAGTGTTATGTGTTATGTGGTGATTACTTTTATGGGGGCAAGTTAAGTAGAAATTATTTAAATAAGTTGAGTAATAATCTAATGAGTGTACTTTTAACAGAAAATGACTCCAAGACATCAACCACCCCGACAGAGAACCACTGACGGAACCAACAACAATAATGTTGAAGTTAGCCCCGTTCAGCAGCTGGTGACGTTACTGACAGGTGCACTGCAGAATCAACCACAGAATCAACCACAAAATCAAGCTACAACGTTTAAGGACTTCAAGGAGGTTGGACCACCAGAATTCCGTGGGTCCATGAACCCGATTGAGGCTCAGACCTAGGTCATAGAGATAGAGAAGGTGTTCGATGTTCATGAGTAGGGAAGATCAAGATCGCTGGAACATTCATGTTGAAAGCAGAAGCTAGTTATTGGTGGCAGGCCAATAAAACTCGAGGAGGACCAGGGGTTATGGCTTGGGATAAGTTCAAGGAGATGTTCTTCGAGACCTATTTCCCAGAGAGTTCGAAGAGTCAGTTGGAAGTGAAGTTTGTAGAACTAAAGCAGGGAACGATGACGGTGTCGGAGTATGCCGCGAAATTTAATGAGTTGGCGAGGTTTGCGCCATACCAAGTCAGCACAGATGAAGGCAAGGCAAAGAGATTTGAACAGGGACTGAAGCCTTGGTTCTATAGTAGGGTTTCCTTATTCCAGTTGAAGACATTTGGAACCGTAATGGAAAAGGCAATTCTCACCAAGGTGGAGGTGAGGTCAGAACCAAGTTCAATCAAGAACAGAAAAAGAAGAAGAATGAAGTCGAGGTTAACAATGGAGTTGGTGGTAATGGAAATGGTAACAATAATCTGAAAAAAAAAAGTGGAATGGAAATATGGGTGCTGGAAATCAGCAAGGTAACCAGCAGTATAAGAAGTTTGAAGCATGTGCTACATGCGGGAAGTTTCACAAGGGTGTATGCTTGATGGGGAAACGAGTATGTTTTAATCTGTGGCTGGGAGGGTCACATCGCCCAAATTGCAATCAACCCAAGAAGAACGCTTGTTTCACTTATGTCCAAGGATCACTTTGCTCGTGAGTGCCCTAAGAAGAAAGTCGAGAGACAACGGAAGCAAGGGAGGTAGCAAGGAGGTACATGGGCCATTATTTGGACCAATGGTATCAACCAAAACCCACAACCGTAACCTTTAACATGACCTGCAAGATGATGATGCAATCAAAAGATGTGGTGTCAGGTATTATCCCAATCAATGATATTGATGCTTATGTATTATTTGATTCGGGTGCTACTTGCTCATTTATATCTGATGAATTTGTTATGAGATTAGGATTGCCTAGTGAAGAATTGAATTTCCCTTTAAACATAGAAATTTCAAATAAGGAAGTAATTCCTGTTAGGATCGTATACAAGAACTGTAGGGTGAATATTAAGGGAAATATTTTGATGGTAGATTTAATTCTGATTAGGCTTGGAGAGTTTAATGTTATTTTAGGAATGGATTGGTTGTTCAATTGTGGAGCGATAATTGACATCCAAAAGAAATGTGTAAACCTTATGACTCCATCAAAGGTAGTTTTCAATGGTAGCAAATCGCCTAGACAAATGAGATGTTTGACGATTATGCAAGCCAGTAAATTGTTGAGTCAAGGCTGTGTGGGTTATTTAGCTTACATAGTCGATACTCAGAAGAAGGGTGTGAAACTCGAAGAAATACCAGTGGTTAGGGAATTTGTGGATGTGTTTCCGGAGGATTTCCAAGGACTTCCGCCTGACAGAGAAATCGAGTTCGTGATCGACTTAGCACTAGAAACCGCTCCGATATCGAAAGCCCCGTACCGAATGGCTTCGGTAGAGATGAAGGAACCGATGGTACAACTGCAGGAGTTGTTGGACAAGAAATACATTCAGCCGAGTGTGTCACCGTGGGGAGCACCGGTGTTATTCATAAAGAAGAAGGATGGGTCAATGCGTCTTTGCATTGATTATAGGGAGTTAAACAAAGGCACTATTAAAAACAAATATCCATTGCCAAGAATAGATGACTTGTTTGATCAATTGAAGGGTGCTAGATATTTCTCAAAAATAGATTTGAGAAGTGGGTATCATCAACTAAAAGTAAGGAAGGAGGATGTACCCAAGACGACATTCTCAAACTCCTTGTATGGACATTACTTAATTTTTGGTGATGTCTTTTGGTTTGACAAACGCCTCGCAGCTGCTCATGGATTTGATGAATAGGTGTTTAAACCATTTTAGACAAGTTTGTGGTGGTGTTTATCGACGATATTTTCGTGTACTCTAGAACTCAAGAAGAACACGTGGAACACTTACGCCTAACGCCGGAGACGCTAAGAAAGGAAAAGTTGTACGCGAAATTCTCTAAATGTGAATTTCGTTAAAACGCAGTACAATTTCTTGGGCACGAATCGACAAGGATGGAATTTCGTGGATCCATCAAAGGTCAAGCTATGATAATTGGGGAACAACCAAGAACTCCATCAAAAGTAAGAAGTTTCTTGGGATCGCGGTGGTATTACAGACGGTTTATTCAGATTTTTCCAAGATTGCCACTCCGCTGACAAATTTGACGAGAAATCAGAAAATTTGTTCGACTCGAGAAGTGTGAAGAAAGTTTTCAAGAACTGAAAAGAAATTAAGTGTGGCACCTTTTGTTGAAGTTACCGATAATACAAGAAATTTTATGGTGTATAGTGATGCTTCACACAAAGGATTGGGTCATGTGTCCTTATGTAGAATGACAAAGTTATCACAGTATGCATCAAGGCAAATTGAAAAGACTACGAGAAAAGGGTATCCGACTCATGATTTAGAGAGTCAAGTGCGCAGAGTATTTGCTCGATGATATGGAGACACTATCTCTATGGAGAGAAATGAGATCTACATAGACCATAAGAGTCTGGAGTACATTTTCACTAAGAAAGACCTGAACATGCGTCAAAGAAGATGGATGGAATTGATAAAGGATTACGATTGTGAGATCTTTTATCACCCGGACAAAGCTAACATGGTTGCAGATGCCTTGAGTAGGAAAGGAAGAGAAAAGTTGATGTTGTTAACTGATAAGGAGGAGCTCATTTCAGTAATGGCAAGGCTAGAGCTAGAAATCAAATTTCTAGAAGAATCCGGTGAAAAATTATTCTAGATGGAAGCCAGTCCAACTTTGGTGGACAAAGTGAAGAACACTCAACTGCAGGATGCGGAATGCAAAAAAATAAAGGAGAGTGTACTTGAAGGAAAGGAGGAAAAATTTAAGGTTGATACTGAAGGAATGCTAAGATTCGAGGGACGAATCTGGGTTCCAACATTACCAGATATTAAAGAAGACATCTTGACAGAAGCTCATAGCTCAAGATATTCGATTCATCCGGGAAGTACGAAGATGTATTAAGATTTGCGACGACATTTTTTGTGGCCAAATATGAAAAGAGACTTTACAGAATGCGTTGGAATGTGTTTGACATGTCAGAGAGTCAAGGCCGAGCATCAAAGGCCAAGCGGATTACTTCAACCGTTGGAGATACCAGAATGGAAATGGGAACATATCACAATGGATTTTGTGGTAGGTCTCCCAATGACTCAAAAAGGATACGATGCGATATGGGTGATAGTGGATAGATTGACAAAATCTGCACACTTTTTGCCAATAAAGATTAGATTCAATCTTGATCAGCTAACAAAGTTATATGTTAAGAAGATCGTGACGAGACATGGATTTCCAGTGTCAATTGTGTCAGATAGAGATCCGAGGTTCACATTAAACTTCTGGAAGAGATTACAAGAATGTATGGGAACACAGTTACGAATAAGTACAACATATCATCCGCAAACAGATGGCCAAAGTGAACGAACGATTCAGACATTGGAAGATATGCTGAGAGCATGCGTCATGGATTTTAAAGGAAGCTAGAATGAACAATTACCATTGGTGAAATTTGCCTACAATAACAGTTACCACGCAAGCATCGGCATGCCGCCTTACGAAGCATTATACGGCAGGAGGTGCAGAACTCCACTGTGCTGGGATGAAGTCAGTGAACGTCAAATGTTAGGACCAGAACTGGTACAACAAACTTCTAAGGTTGTCAAACTCATCAGAACAAGATTGATAGCTGCTCAAGATAGACAAAAGAAATATGTTGATCAACACAGACAAGATCGTGCATTCGACGTAAAAAATTATGTTTTCCTAAAAGTTTCACCTTGGAAGGGAAAAATTCGATTTGGTAAAAAGGGGAAACTAAGCCCGAGGTTTATTGGACCTTCAAGTGTCGCGAAAAGTGGGGAGAGGTGGCTTACGAGGTAGCTCTACCTCCGTAATTGCAAAACATTCATAATGTTTTTCACGCTTTGTTACGACCATATAAGTCCGATTACAAGCACGTGATCGAAAACTTAACCATTGCGCTTTGAGAAAGACTTGTCCTATGAAGAGGTTCCTATCCAGATAGTCGACATGTGAAAGAACAAGTGCTCAGAATAAAGTGATACCTTCGTGAAGGTAATATGGAGGAACCACAATGTCAAGAGGCTACGTGGGAACTCGAAGCTAAAATGATGAAGAATTACCCCGAAGTTATTTGTTTAATCTTGGTCTTCGATTTCGGGGATGTAATCTTGTAAGTAGGGGAGAATGTGACGAATGAGTTGTTTGAATTGTGATTCGGGGGATGTAATCCTTGTAAGGAGGGAATGATGTAACATTCCGTAATTTTTAATTGTTATATTAAATATTTATTTAATATTTAAGTATTTAATGGATGTGTTTATTGTTGAATAAATAATTGTTCAATGCGATTCGATTTGGTGAATTATTTGTTAATAAATAATTAAGGAAATTAATTATCATATTATAATTTAATTTAATTATTAAATTGTAGAGTTTTGATTAAATGAATTATTATATTTTAATTTGAATTTGTAATTAAAAGGATGTGTTAGTTGATTAAATAAAAGTGTGACAAATAACTTTTATAAAGGAGTTATTAAAATAACTTAAAGGAGTTTAATTCAGCCACAAACAAGGCCTAATGCCTATTAAGTCTTTAATCTAATTGTGTTTTACCAAACAAGGCATAAGGATTAATTGATTATTATTTTTAGTGGATAGCCAAACAAGCCTTATGGCTTTTGATTTTCAAATAAAATATAACTGATGTCAGTTAAAGTTAGAATTATATTATATAATTAATACCTATATTATTATTATAATGCTATATTGTTAGTACGTAGTTAGAGTTAGGAAGAAAGAACTCAGTAGAAGAGAAGAAGAGAGTTTACAGAGAGAAAAGAAGAGAGGAAGAAAGGCTAGAGAATTTGAGAAAGGAATTGGGGAAAAGAAGCTTGATAATCAAAAGGATAGCCATCATCTTCTACAAACAAGGTATCATCCTACCCTTTTAAGTTTTTAAAATTTTAGTTTTCTTCCCTAATTCTCTCAGAAAATTTTTGTGAAAGGATAAATTGCTTGATTGATGTGGCTTTATATGATAAACTAGTGTTGTAAAACTATTTTCAAAGGTTATATATGAGTATAATCAATGAATTGATGTTAGGTATGTGGTTTGTGAAGAAAAACTATTTTACATTGAGTTTATATGAATATATGTGAATATGGTTTAGTTTAAGGTAGAAATTGAGGTTTAATTAGTTGTTTAGTTGATAAATTGACTATTGTATTTGAAAGAGGTGGTATAAACATAAATAAGGTGCTTTAATTAACTATTTTGGTTGAAAAACAAAATCACGAAAGTTGATTTTCATTGAAAACATCAAAAAGTGAGTTTTTATCAAAAAATAGTGAAATTGGATGTTTTAAATTCATTGTTTATGTTGTTTTATGGGTAGAAACATGTTAAGAGTCTTTGAATTATGTTTATATGAAGTCTCTATATGAATTACATGTTAATTAGGTCGTTAAAAGTAGCTCAGAAGCCAAAATTCGCTTTTTGTTCATGTCATGTCAAGCCGCCTCGTCAAGTTCTAATTTTACGTCGCAAAGGCACGCGGTCCATACAAGAATTTAACTTTCAGTACACAAACGCCAAATACCACGCCACGTAATCCACCTCGTAGTTTAATTTTATCGTCACAGATATCAGCCGTCACCAACCCACAAGATAATCGAAAGCCAGCAGCATGAAAGTCAAGCGTAATGGTCTCGACAAAGGTACTTTTTTGTACTCAAAATCAAGGAATTGTTATGTGTTAATAATAAGAGGACTGTTAAGTTATGATTTCAAAGATTTCTATACCATGAATGAGCATGTTATTAACAATTAACTTGTTTTGTAACGTGATTATGTGATTAAAAATCAAATCTTACATGATGAGTGTACTTAGTTATGTTTGTAAAGTGGTAGTGACTAACTATGTCATGATGACATATGTATATAGGATATTGTGATTCAATTGTTCTTGGCTTAACCTACGAAAGCAAGGCAAGTTCTCTAATCTATTATCTTGTTAAACCAATTATTGTTTCCAATTCGATTACAATATAATGATGCAAGGTTTCTAAACTTTAATTTTGATATCGAGCAAGTTATTCTTGTATTTAACTTGTTGTTTAGCATGCAAATTTATATATACTAATGTTGAACAATTTTATCATTTCAAATTGCTATGCATGCTTAGTATTCAATTCTAAATAACCTCGCTTAATATTGTTCAAGCAAGGTGTGTTATAGTTATTCAATATGTATGCTATTATATTATTCCTAAAGCATGCTTTTAATTTACCATGTCGATTCAGTTATGATTATTCCATAATGTAATGTTATTAATTTTATTCAACTAATCCTTAGTTGATGTTCGTTGAATTCCAAATTACCCTGAAATGTATCCAAACCAAACTCACTTTGGTGCGGACTTGTACTCTAAATACTGAGATGAACAACCCTATTATTAGGGGTAATTTACGCCTAGCGTTGAAATGTTTCAGTGCACAATACATTGTATTAAGGGTCGATCCCCCAAGCACGAGGAGTCCCTATAGTCTTACGATCAAGTTAAAGTTTAAGTTGAAAATTACTTATAACTATGGACATAGTTCGTGGTCTTAGGACCCTCAATTATATACTTCGTAATGTTGATAAATCATATTGTTTAACTCTATCGAGCTTCTTATTTGACAAAGCTTGTTGTAAAGATTTTTCATTCATTGTTGTTTCAAGTGAGCTTTGTTTGCTCACTCTTGCTTATATAACTATTACGCTTAAAGATGAGAAGGTTGATGTACCTAGCACCAAAGAAAGGAAAAGGAAAGATGAACAAGTATTGAAGGCTTGTAATATGTTGACATTTTATTACCAGTTTTTAATTGAATGGTTGTAATGAAGTTTATTAATTTTCCGCATTTGAATGATTGTATTTAAAGGTTAGACAACCTGGGAGATTTTTATTATGTAACCCTTTGATGGGGAAGGTTTTTATTATTCAATTTTATTGTGATTGGGTAGTTAGATATGAATGTTTGATTAAGTGAACACCAAATCATGTGGGAATGAAGTACCGGGTTTGGGGTGGAGAAAATGGGGTTTGTGAGATTATATTATTATAAGCTTGTGGATTATTAATTACTAAGTTCACATAATTATGTCTTGTGTAGCAGAAATAGTGAAGTTAAATCATAGGGAGAATTAATGGGAAGTATTAAAAGAAAATTAATGGTGAGTTAATAAATAATTAATATTAATTATCATTATAATAATTTCGTTTATTTGAGATGATAACTTTTATGGAAAATGATAGATTGAGAATATCCAACTATTTTATAATTAGCCCAATTAAAATATTAATTAGAATAAAACATTGTATATGAGATATAAGATTATATTGGTGTATATTTAAAATATAAGTATACTTTTTATATGTGGGTATGTGCATATATGTGTATATATGTGCCCATAACTTTATTTAATGTAGAAATATTGAGCTTGAAAAATTTACTAGATGAGCCAAATTGTTAAAATGCTGAGATATAAGCTTTTGTCCCAAATAGAGAGTCTCATTTCTCTCATACACGTGAATAGGCCATTGGCATATCCTCCTCTATTACGTATAAACAAGAAGACTGATGATGGCTAGAAGAATGGAGGGGAGGGAGTTGGTATCAACTTTCCAACAACTTCTCCTTAACCAACATCTTCTTCCATCTCCCATTGGATTCAATCTTTGAGTAAAGCCATGGTCTAGGTAAGGGATTCTCTATAAATTGGATCCTTTTCTTCTCTAATTGGGTTGTTTGGGTTCTTGATGAGTTCTATATAGAGTGTAAGTGGAAATTAGAGTGAGCAATCTGAGATTGGAAGATTAAAGAGCAATAGTTAGCCAATCAAGCATTAAGAAGGTAACATCCCTCTATGTGTTCTTAAATTCAAGTTTTACAAAGTTCTTAGAAAAAGTAGCTTTTGAGTCACAACATTTATGGCTAAGTATTGTTATAATCCATGAATTGTTGTTAGATATTGTTAATATAGTCAAGTGCGAAAACAACGGAAGTTAAACAAACCAAATTAGTTGAGAAACGAATTTGCTAAATTGTCAAAACATGAACAATTAGTATGAATATGAGTTGTAAATTCATATTATGGTTATTTAATGTTTATGTTAGTTGATGGGTATTTGGTATGTTGTAGTTTTATGAATTACGAAACCATAGAATCAAAAATGAACTAATTTGGACATGTATAACTCAAATTATGAAGGTTAGAAGGGAAGTTTGGCATTATGGTTCATAACAGGGAACAAAATTTTGACTTGCAGAAGCTAGGCCCTCCCCGGCGGGCCATTTTTAAGGCAAAACCCCCGCCCCGGCGAGGGGTGTGTGTTTTGCAATGACTGATTTGACTTGTTTTGGTAAAATGACCATAACTCTTTCATACAAACTCCGATTGAGGTGATTCAAGATGATCTAGAACGAGGACGAATAGACGTACAATTTTTTTTCTTTAAGGTGTTCAATTTGAGGTCTTTAGGAAGGCTCAAAATAGTCATCTTTGGGACTATTACGTATACGGAGGCGATCGGAGGGCGTCGAACGAACACATACGCAAGTATAGTGCTCCCGACGATGGAATATGTTATTCTAAGTGATGTAACATGAATATGCATGATATTAGACATGTCATATAGCTAAGATTTCTTTATTCATAATGAAATTCTTTAACATGATTTTCTAAAAGAAAACTTAAAGTTTTTGAGAAATGAAAGTTAATGAATTTGGTGTCCTTTGAGTTCTGACCTTGGACCCTATGTACGCTTATCAACGGACATGAAATTTAGTTTTAAAGTTACCTTGCATATACTAGATTGATATAGCTTGGTTTAAAGTGTTTTGAAAGAAAAACTTGAAGTTTTGAAAATGAAACTTGACGAACTTTGTGTCTTTTAAGTGTCGACTTTGGGAACATGTGATTGTGGACTAGTTATGTGCACGGATGGACAAGGAATGTAATTTCAAGATATATTGCACATAACACGTTGTCAAGATCGGTTTAGTATGAGTTTTAAAGAGAAATTTAAAAGTTTTAGAAACTACTTTGATGAGCATTATATTACTTGCATTATGACCTTATAAGCAAGCATGATAGAGTTGTCTATGCCTTTGAACATGAATGATATGTGCACTCAACTAGTAAAGCATGACATAAGTTATTTAAGCATGTTTTAAAAGTATGAACTATGCTATGTCTATGTAAATGAGATAGATACATATGAGCATGCTATTAGAGGCTTATTAGTACCAATATATGGTTTAAAAGCTTATAACATCAAATCTTGTTAAAGAAAGTTGTTAAGCTTTATTGATTGAAATAAATCATTACGGAGCTAAGTAGTTTGAATGTGAACTTGAAAATAGACCACAACCTATTTGATGTCGAGTATGGGTGGTTAAGGTATAATTATACATATCTAGCTATTCTAAGAGTATGATGAGAAAGTGAAATGAAGGTTTTACAAACTTGGTTAGGAAACGATGTAATATTTATTATTATATTAAGAGCATATGAAATGTATGACTAATGGATATGAATCCATGATTATATAACTGTGTAGGAATACACGCAGTGCAGATAAGCTTTAAGCAGTTAAGTCGTAGTTGATAATCTACGAATCAGGCAAGTCTTTCAGTTCTTATTTGTTATATGAATTCGATAACTGTTAGTTGAGCTATATTATGCCATGAGAATGTTGATGTATATATATGAAATGCATTTGAGATATGTATGAAATGTGAAAGTTGATCTTTGATGATATGCTTGTGAAGTAAATCTCTATGCCTGTTATATGAGAAGTAACATGCGTAGTAAATATTAATTGATTATGAATGCATGAACTGAATATGCTATTATCTGCTATGTCTTCGCATGAAAACTATTAGAATTGCTTTGTCATCATCGAGCTCACCCTTGCAAATAACCACTATTACAGGTTAAGGAGTCACGGTAAAGATTGTGCTACTTGATTGATAGAGTTCAATAGTAATTGAAGGAGATTAGTTTATGTGTTTAAATATATACTCTTGAACCATGTTTACGTTCTAGGAGTCGTACAAGATAGTAGTTTATGAGGTGTAATACATGTTGCGTTGTAAAGTTGTATTATGTGATACATAGAGAAATTTGAATGGAGATGTAAATATTTATACAGTAATTCGAATAAAGGGAATCATAACATAATTTGATTCAGGGATTTATAATTGATTCAAGTTAAGAAATCAATAAAAGGTTTATTTTTCAAAGGAGATTGAAAAAGTTTAAATTATTCCGCATATTTGTATAACATCGAATGTGATGTAAAACAGGAATAGTAAATGACCAATATTTGAAACTTATAATAGTTTGGGGTCATTATACATAGATCCTGGAAATGGAAAGAATTTATGTTCTAAATCATAATAAGCAAGGTTATATTCATTTAAGTTATGAATAAAAGATATAATAGTTTGACGATAGTAGTATCGTGGCGGACTGGATTCGAGGTTCGAAGGGACCTGGATTTGGGGGCGTCACAGGTTGGTATCAGAGATATAGGTTATAAACTTAGGTAAGTGTACCTTAGGCTATAACCTAAGAGAGAGAAAGATAAAGATTTAAAATATATATATATATATATATATATAAGTGAAATTCAAAGAAGAATCTTGAAGTATCTAAGAGAATGAGAATTCAGGAGTTTCCTAACTCCGGTAATAAAAATATTAAGATGATGTCTATAAGATAAATATGACAAAGATAATGAGAATGAACTCGAATGGAGTTTAGTTGATAATGGGAAAGAACCCTAAGGTAAGCCAATGATCACGACGTGATCAGAATGAGCTATGAAGTGATAAATAGTCTGTAACGACTAAGTGTGTATAGCTTGATGCTATAAGAGAATGTACTATGAAATGGTACGATATGAATTCTTTAGGAGTTGTATATGATGAGATACGAAGAATTTGTATCGAGCAAAGAGAAAGTTAAGAGTGAGATAGAGTTAAGTGGGATTTCAATTGAGGACCCATGACAGAAGCTGAGTTATATGATTCCTTGTTACGAGCGGGGAATTTTACTTGGTGTAAAAACCACTTAGTTTCTGGCACTGATAATCATTGAAATGTCTGTGTTACACTATTTGCTATATACCTGTTGAGAAGGTGATTCTTTTCTCATGTGTATAACAGATAGATATGTTATAGTTAGAGAATATAAGGTTAAGTTGCGAGTTCTTAAAACTCATACTTATGGTATGTTCGCGAGTCATAATTATATGAAATGTTTTTGAACCCCTTAGTGAATGGACGCCTATGGTCTGACTAGGGTAAGTTCCTAAAGTCATATGATTATGGAAAGTTCCTGGATTTCCTAAGTGTGGTAAGTTTGATGAAATATATCGGGTATATATATGTTATGAAGTTAGAAATTTTGGTATAGTGAGCATCGATGGTGCTAAAGAATTATAGAATGAAGCAATGGAGTAAAGATTGAAGTTGATGGAGAAACATGGATTTTCTAAATCTTCTAGCTCTGCTATATTTTCAAAATTTATTGACTTCGTCCTGATGTTTGCATTTCTGTTTTCTTGAAAAACATTGGATCATGTGATTGAACCAATGATGTTTAAAAATAATACCGTTATTCTTATGTCTAAGCTTATTGTTTCAGCTAAGACAAAATGATTTGAAAATTTTCAAAATGTATTTCTGACCATTTACATCATTTGGTATGGTGTAGAAATGGTACACGATGGAGTCATCCATGCAGTTGAACCTAGTGTTGGTTGTGATCGAAAGATCGTCAGCCAATTTTGGTACGGTGTAGTATGACAAAGTCACATAATGGCGGAATCCTCAACGTACTACTAATCTAGTACGGTATCATGACGTCATAAAAGAATTTTTGGTTTTATTTTAAACTATGTAGAAGGGCAATTAAGTTGATTAAATTATTTTGATTGATGCCCAAGTTATTGATACAAGTCTAAGCTATTTAATTCGGCTAGACGACTGTTGGAAAATATTTATGGAATTCAAGCATTCTTGAGTATTTATGCCAAACCAGATTGCTCTGGTGCGGATTCAAATGTAGAAAAGTTGAGGTAAACAACCCTATAAGGGGACATGTTTTCGAGGACAATGGTTCCGAGCGTAACGCATATAGTCGTTATAAAACACTACATTGCGGCCCAACGTAGTGGTATAATAGGCTGGCCACCTAGTGTACGTATGGAGGATGTTTTCAGTCTTTATGATTGATAAACATTCTGGTTTGCAGTGTGAAGGATTGTGTTGAAGCATTTGTAAACCTTGAGAAAAGTTCACGGTCTTGTGACCCCTCAGCATAATTTGAAATTAGAGTTATTCATACTACTTCCCGATTATTGAAAAATCGTGGAAGATTTTTATTCTTCTAAAGGATGAATGTAGTGAGTAGAATGTTCCTTAGAAAGGAGAATGTGGTAGAATGCAAGTGAACAAGTTATAATAAAACTTCCGAAAAGAGAATGGATAAAATTATTCAAAAGAATATGTAATATTCAGAATAGCACCGAGTAGAGGTGGTTTCGGTGATTCCGAGGACGGAATCCTTATAAGGGGGAGAGGATGTAAGAACCCAAATTTTTAGAAAATATTAAAATAAGAATTTAGTAGATAAAATTCTTAAGGAATGTGAAGGGTTCAAATAAAAATATATAATGTGTTACGAGGAATGTTGTATTGGGTTACATAGGGTAATATGAGCTATGTAATGTGACGCCCCCAAAATAGGTATACATCACACATTCTGAGTCGCCAATAACATGGTACAAAAAAAACTACAACTTTATTGTTACAACATATAAATTGTGAGTTTAAATACAGATATTGCCATCTAGACAATATCCACATACAAATAAATCCTCATCATAATTATTGATACATTATTTTACAAAAATGGTGAGGACTACTAAATAACTCTCTAAAACCATCATTCCATACCCCGACTCGTACTCGCTACATTCTCGCCTCCTGAGAAGAAAAATGGAACAAAAAGGAAAAGGGTGAGCTCAACTAGCCCAGTAAAGAATATTATGACTAAGATAATACAGAACAAATTATCGTTAGTCTTCAACAGCGAAAAATCTAATAGAATACAATAGACAACAAGTTTTAAATCAATACTGCATGATAAAAATATTAATTCATAGTAAGAGTTACGTAGAGGATGAAATCTACTAATATTTATGAATTTAACGGTCCATCATCAATATTTTTATCCCTATAACATCAATCAATATATATCGGAATCATATATTCATCCTTGCACTACGTGCCAAGGATATTCATCGATTAGTCATGTTCATCTAAACACTGCTCATCTTTGCACCACGGGCCAAAGATATTCATCGTAAATCATTCATCTTTGCACTACTGTGCTTTCATCGAAATCATTCATCTTTGTACTCTGTGCCAAAGATATTCCATAATATCATCATTTAAGACCGAGGATGATGAAAAATATTTTTTAAAGAAACGAATCCAAATGAATCAAAATGACAAAGATTAAGGATTAAGGATTCGTACTTTTGTTTTATCCACGCCCAAAAATACCTCAAAAATAATCATAGTGGTGTAAAATTCAAGAATGATCAAAACATGGATACAATCAAAGCTAGTATCCACAATAGATATTTTAGATTTAAAAGGAAAATTTTCATTTTTCGATGAATAATGCCGTATTCGTGAATAGTGTCGTATACGTGAATAGTAACTCTGACACCAAAAGTTCCAAATTTGATAAAAAAAAAAAACTTCAGATCAATATTTCAACATAATGATATTGAAGAAATAATATCATTACGAAAAAAAAATAATATCCCTTACCTCGGAAAGACAAAGATTTAACCGGAATATCGGATATAAAGGCTATAACTTGAACTTTCACCTTATAGCAATACTCAAAGTATACTCAAAATACTCACAAGAATACGCTCGACAATATAGAGAGAGAAAACTTCAGTTTCTGGTGTGATTTTCAATTCTAACCTAAGCACCCTATTTATAGGAAAATGCTTAGAACACCAAAGCAGAAAATTTAACAAATTAATAATATATTAATTAATATTCCTACGCCAACATTTGAAGAACTGAAATCAGTCATTAACATCACATGCAAGACCCACCATTCATGTCAAAAACGTTTTTCTTATTTAAATTATTTTAAACTTCCAAAAATTAATTATTTCGGAGCTTCGGAACTTCAATAATTCACAATAAATAGCCCTTTTGTCGAAAAAATTCAAATCATGAAGTTTTTATAGGAAATTCAATTCTCTACAACTTTCCAGAAGGAAGTTTTTCTAAATTCCAAACATAAATTGACCAAAATCCACAAACGGGAGATTTTACAGACTATAATCAAATTTCAGTCAAGAAATGGGGTCGACCGACATGAAAAACATGTTTTAAATATTTTTGGTAACAAAAATACTCCTCCTCCACATATACTCATATATCCCACATTCATCGTGAGAAATATCATCATTATTATATTATTAAAATATAATAATATATTTAAATGAATTATTTTATCAGAAAAAGATAAAATTTCAATTTTCAACAATTGTCACATTAAAAATTTTCTCCATCTATATCCACATAAAATCAATATTTTCCTCATCATATGAATCAATAATTAATTATTCACAAATAATATTACGTAATCACAATATTGACAACTGTGCAAGCTTCAAGAAAGAGGGGCTTTCCAATAAGAATTTCTCCTCATCAAAAGCGCAATTAGGTGACCAAACCTCTCCTTAGATGTAACTTTCTAGACATTGCCAATAATGTTATCTAATAATATTATTCAGATAATATGAATTATTGCTTCGATAATGAAAAATACCGCAGTAATGACAATTATTGAAACAACAAAGAATATAAAATATCAACACAAAGAATTAATAAAATAATCGAATAAAGAATTATCGTAACCATTATTGAGTAGTTCCTTCACGTAAGAGTCAATAATTGGTGCAATACCGCAGTGTCTTCGCGGCAACAACGCCAGACATCGTGTTTTAACCACCGGTATTCCAACAATGTAAAGCAGTAATAACTATGCCGTTATTTTTAAACAACTTATATTTGTCGCTTTCTTCCTCTAATCACTTTCAGTTATGGGGCCCACACATGGTTGCGTGGTCGTACAAATATTCCCGACGATCATTTAATATTCCACCACCAAACGAATATTCCCAAACAACAATGAATATTTTATAACCACTTGCTTATTTTGTAAAATTTATGCATTTTACCCATAACTAACCACATTAATCAAATCAACCCTTACTATTTCAAAATAATAAATAAAGGAAATTCCATTTTATTTATAAAAAATTCGGGGTCTTACAACCTCCCCTCCTTATGAAATTTCATCCTCGAAATTGACATACGTACCTGGTGTTTCGAAAAGATGAAGATACCTCGCTTTCATTTCCATTTCCAACTCTCAGGTCATTTCCTCTATAGCATGGTTTCTCCACAAAACTTTAACATGTGGTATGACCTTTTGCGCGTGGGACATACTCCTTCATATCCAAGATCTTGACATGTACCTCTTCGTGACGTTAAGTCTTCACTATTTCGTGCGGTTCTAACTCAATGATGTTATTCGGTCGTCCACATATTTACGTAACATCCAGACGTAAAAAAAAATGTTATAAACACGCGACATACTTGGTAGTAAAGCGAGTCTATAGGCTACGCTTCTACTCGATCGAGTATGAATTAATAAATTGAAGGTTTGAGCTTTTCTTCATTGACTCTTACTTCTAGAATAACGCCTTTCGCACCTTCTTCTTTATATTCATCCGCTCTAGGTCTCAGAGCTTGAGCGGCTTTTAACATTATCGATTAAAGTCGATTCTACTCAGATATCATCACGTGAGTTCCTAGAGTCTTTAACTCTATCTTCATCATTTTTAAGTTATACTGAAATGAGTCTTTTGTGTTATCAACATCGCACTTGTAAACGCATTGATCTTCTACTCAACCCGTCGCCTACCACGTCGCTTCTTCTATGATAATATTGAATGGTACGATCATAATCTTCAACAAACTGAGCCAACGTCTTTGGCGCATGATACGTTCATTTAGTTAAAGAAATATTCGAGGGTTTAGGAAATAGGTTTTGTACTAGGGTCAATACAAAATTCGATTTCTCGCCAAGGGTAGGCTAGGAAGTCATCGTGGATTACGTAAAATTTATTAACGATAGAAATATCATTCAAAATCGTGACTCTCATCCAAAACTTGGATAACACGTCACATTGATACCTAACAACTTGCCATCGTCATTCACAACGCCTCCATTTAAAAGTCCTGGCTTCGTGGCATTCCACACAAGGAAGTCAACAACGAAAGGCTCGGGGCTCTTTACTTATGGCTCGATATGACAATGATTGACTTTAGTGGTTTGGTTATTTTGAATTCGCATAATAGGTTGGTTAGAGTATGAAAGCTAAAAACCTTACAAAAGCATGATGAGTAGTTAACCAATCGATTCCAAAAATCACATCCATGCAAATATTTTCAAAGAGATAAGATTGATAGTAACGTGAAAGTGTTGATTTGAATCAAACAAGATTTATAAATAGTAGAGGTAACGGAAGGCTCCTACTAACAAATTTTCAACTAATAAGTCAAAGTTTAACTTCTCTCGAGTCAAATTTAAACGTTGAACACAACTAGGTGAAATAAAAGAGTGAGTAGAACCCAGATTCAACACGGTATAGACTTTGCAAAGAACTTATGATTAACTTACCCGTGATAATTTTATTCAGGTTCCTCGTCACAAAAAAAATGCTCTCTTAAACTACCAAACTTTGGCTTGTCTGGGACATCCTTTCGAGTCACCGTCCCTCATTGAACTATGTTTTGTTACCGCATAATCAATCAGCTTATATGTCCTTCCTTTCCACAATTATAGCATACCTTGAATTGTGTGGGAAGTTTGACCGATATGTCCTTCTTCCCGTGATTTATAGCATATATGACCGGGTGGTCGCCCCTCCTTGGAACCCGATTCTTTGCCGCGACCGACGCCTTCACATGGTCGTTGTTGAACCTTCTTTTCTTGAAATGTCCACTTAAGTCACCTCTCCTATTATCATGGCCACGATTACACACCCGAGTGGTTACCGCCTTTGTCCAAGTATTCTTTCCTCCCCACATTTGGTTATCATTATTCTCGATGATCATTTTGCCACCGAAATATGACCCTAGTTGTGGTCCCTCGGTTGAACATACTCGTTATCACGCCTAATAATTGAGCCACATTACAACATCCGAATATAAAGAAAATTTATGAGAGATAAGATATTGTTGAATCTCGGGTTTTAGACCCTCGTAAATATACGCGTCATTCGTTCCTCATTTTCCACCAAATGAGGTGCAAACCGACAACTCCGCAAACTTCGCCTCGTCTTCGAGACACCGCCATGTTGTTTCGCTCTCGGCCTAATAAACTCCACTTCCTTCATATACGATTTAACACTTTCAGGAAAGTATTTGTCATTAAATAGTTTCAAACGCTCTCCCAAGACATGCCGAGCACACGGTGGATGGGTACGCTTCGTATTCCCACCAAGAGTCTCGCCTCGCCACGGAAATAAAGGTGGCGAATGGAACCTTCGTTCTCTCCGTGCATCCCAAGACATCGAATATCTTGGTAATTTGCTTGACCCACGTTTACGCTTTGATCGGATCCGGCTTTCCATGGAAATCTGGTGGTCCCAACTCCTTGAATCGCTGATCTGTGATGACCTCGCGTGCTTTATCATTTTCACTCAGATTATGGATGTGGCGCGCTTCGATCGTTGTTGCATGAATTGCTCCTTAAACCGCTTAGCGGTGACCGCCCAAGAGTTATCAATGTTTTACCGCATTTTGGATGAGAGTCGTCACTTTGTTGTTGCATGAATTGCATAAAGCCTCTGACCATCCCATCATTCACCATTTCATCGGTGTTATTATTTTCATGAGGATTATTGTCCTCTGGTTGCATATTATCATGATTATTGATCTGTGGAGACTCAACGGTCTCCTGTGCTCCATTGCTTATCTCAACATTTTCGGATGCCATTTTCAAATACTGCCACAAAACAAGGGTTAATCAAACAAATTAACATATCACATAATATCCCTATATTATGACCGACTAACAAATAAGCTTAGGTAGGACACACTAGTGAAGGATTTACTCGTCTCTCCCTCCTAGTTCTATTCCCGATCTCCGCCAGAGATCATATCCCTAAGCTCGATACTAACCGTGGCGCCCCCAAAATAGGTATACATCACCCATTCTCGAGTCGCCAATAACATGGTACGTAAATAACTACAACTTTATTGTTACAACATATAAATTGTGAGTTTAAATCTGAGATATTGCCATCTAGACAATATCCACATACAAATAAATCCTCATCATAATTATTGATACATTATTTTACAAAAATGGTGAGGACTACTAAATAACTCTCTAAAACCATCATTCCATACCCAGGCTGCGACTCGCTTACATTCTCGCCTCCCCGAGAAGAAAAATGGAACAAAAAGGAAAAGGGTGAGCTCAACTAGCCCGAAAGAAGAATATTATGACTAAGATAATACAGAACAAATTATCGTTAGTCTTCAACAGGGAAAAATCTAATAGAATACAATAGACAACAAGTTTTAAATCAATACTCGCAGCGAAAAATATTAATTCATAGAAGAGTTACGTAGAGGATGAAATCTACAAATATCTATGAATTTAACAGTCCATCATCAATATTTTTATCCATGTAACATCAATCAATATATATCTGGAATCATATATTCATCCTTGCACTATAGGCCAAGGATATTCATCAGTTGGTCATGTTCATCTAAACACCTGTTCATCTTTGCACTACGGGCCAAAGATATTCATCAGAAATCATTCATCTTTGCACTACAGGCCAAAGATATTCATCAGAAATCATTCATCTTTGCACTACAGGCCAAAGATATTCCATAATATCATCATTTAAGACTGAGGATGATGAAAAATATTTTTTAAAGAAACGAATCCAGTGAATCAAAATGACAAGGATTAAGGATTAAGGATTCGTACTTTGTTTTATCCACGTCCAAAAATACCTCAAAAATAATCATAGTGGTGTAAAATTCAAGAATGATCAAAACATGGATACAATCAAAGCTAGTATCCACAATAGATATTTTAGACGAAAAGGGAAAATTTTCATTTTTCGATGAATAATGCCGTATTCGTGAATAGTGTCGTATACGTGAATAGTGCCGTAAACATGAATAGTAACTCTGACACCAAAAGTTCTAAATTTGATAAAAAAAAAAAACTTCAGATCAATATTTCAGCATAATGATATTGAAGAAATAATATCATTACGAAAAAAAATAATATACCTTACCTTGGAAAGATAAAGATTTAACCGGAATATTGGATATAAAGCTATAACTTGAACTTTCACCGTATAGCAATACTCAAAGTATACTCAAAATACTCACAAGAATACACTCGACAATATAGAGAGAGAAAACTTCATTTACAGTGTGATTTTCAATTCTAACCTAAGACCCTATTTATAGGAAATCGCTAGAACACCAAAGCGTAAAATTTAAGAAATTAATAATATATTAATTAATATTCCTACGCCAACATTTGAAGAACTGAAATCAGTCATTAACATCACATGCAAGACCCACCATTCATGCCAAAAACGTTTTTCTTATTTAAATTATTTTAAACTTCCAAAAATTAATTATTTCGAAGCTTCGGAACTTCAATAATTCACAATAAATAGCCCTTTTGTCAGAAAATAAAAAAATCGCGAGTTTTTATAGGAAATTCAATTCTCTACAACTTTGCAGAAGGAAGTTTTTCTAAATTCCAAACATAAATTGACCAAAATCCACAAACGGACGATTTTACAGACTATAATCAAATTTCAGTCAAGAAATGGGTTCGACCGACATGAAAAACATGTTTTAAATATTTTTGGTAACAAAAATACTCCTCCTCCACATATACTCATATATCCCACATTCATCGTAGAAATATCATCATTATTATATTATTAAAATATAATAATATATTTAAATAAATTATTTTATCAAAAAAAGATAAAATTTCAATTTTCAACAATTGTCACATTAAAAATTTTCTCCATCTATATCCACATAAAATCAATATTTTCCTCATCATATGAATCAATAATTAATTATTCACAAATAATATTACAGAATCACAATATTGACAACCAGGCAGTTCCCAAGAAAGAGGGGGCTTTCCAATAAGAATTTCTCCTTACTGGCGCACAATTAGGTGACCAAATCTCTCCTTAGACAGAACTTTCTAGACATTGCCAATAATATTATCTAATAATATTATTTAGATAATATGAATTATTGCTTCGATAATGAAAAATACTATGTAATGACAATTATTGAAACAACAGCAATATAAAATATCAACGCAGCAATTAATAAAATACTGAACAGTAATTACTGTAACCATTATTGAGTAGTGCCTTCTTGCGTAAGAGTCAATAATTGGTGCAATACTGAAGTCTTATTGTCTGACAACAACGCAGACATCTTGTGTTTTTAACCATAGGTATTTCAACAAAGGTAAACAGTAATAACTACGCCAATTATTTTTAAATAACTTATATTTGTCGCTTTCTTCCTCCAATCGTCGTTATGGGGCCCACACATGGTCGCTGCTTGTGTTGCATTTAATATTCCCCACAGCATTTAATATTCCACGACCAAACTAATATTCCCCGACAACAATGAATATTTTATAACCACTTGCTTATTTTGTAAAAATTTATGATTTTACCCATAACTAACCACATTAATCAAATCAACCCTTACTATTTCAAAATAATAAATAAAGGAAATTCTATTTTATTTATAAAAATTCGGGTCTTACATGTAATAAGTGATGTTGTGTTTAATAAATATATATCATTATTATATATTTATTATTATGAATTGTAGAGATGAATTAATGAGAAGATGGACAGAAATTTATCTATCAATATTACATAATTTATAGAATTATTTTATCATAGTTGGTGACATTGAATATCTTTGATAATCACCAATTTCTTGTGTATATGTACGAGTGAGTATCAAGTCTAAGGTAGTGCAATCGTACTCTTTAATGGTGGATGTATAGGAGCTGGGCTAAACAATTTCTTTAGAGAGCGAAGGTATATACGAATTAGTAACCGATCTAAATCACTGTGAAAATAGTGTAGATAAGACGGAAACTAATTTGTTGGTTGTTTATGGGAAACCACTCAGTGTACTATATTGAATACTATTAAAGACTCGACGCGTGTTAGGCTTAGACTTGTATGCGTGTACGTTGTTGACGAGAGAAGAAAGTCGATATATCTTTAGATAAATATTGGATAGAGATTTATGGACTAATATTGGGATATTGTTAAATGTATAGATTAAAGAAATTGAGTTGAGACAATTTATAGAAAGGAAAGAAAAATAATTATAGTATATTTTTACTAAAGGATTATAAAATAAATTCTAACATTTGATTATTTTAAAAGGGGGAATATTATTTTGATATTACCGTATATAGCTTTGTACGAGGTAATGCGTGTGAGTAAGTAATATGGTAAATATATTAAAACATATTTCCTATATAGGTTGATGGAAACAATTTATCATAATAGGAAATAAACTTATTTTCTATATATAGTGTGTACGTGTGTCGTGCATGTAAATATTCTAATAATACATATATATTATATTAAGAATAATATCTTGAGAAAATGAGTAAATTGTTTTATTATGATTAGTTCCTATATTTAGAGAAAACATGATAAAAACATCTTATGTTATGTTAAGGCGAAATACAAAATTTTGATTATAGTAATTTGGTGGGAAATGAATAAGTAATGAGAATAAGCAATAAGCTTAATGTAAGCTTGTGTGATATGCCTAGTGTGGCAAAGTGATGGAATAAGCATTCATTAAATAATTTAATGAATAAATAATTGAAGGAAATAATTTGTATGTGCAATGATTTTATATTATATAGTAGCTACATCTATATGATATGAAACGAAGTGGGACACTTCAATGGTAACTATATAATATAGGAAGTATTTGAATATATATGTATAGACGTTTGTATGTTAGTATTATTTACAAGTGAGATAATAAAATGTAACATGGTGCAATGGACCACTTCCATGACCATATTATAAGATGTAAAGTTAAGAATAATATGATTTTGTGAGATTATATTATTATAAGCTTGTGGACTATTAATTACTAAGTTCACATAATTATGTCTTGTGTAGCATAACTATTGAAATTAAATCAGAGGGAAAATTAATGGGAAGTGTTAACGCCAAGATCTTCTACCATGTCCCAATCACGTAAGACGTCCTGATCCTGCACAATAAACACGATCAACACCAAAAGCTTGACGGCTTCGACCGTTGGGGGATAGCTCAGGCATGAGAGTCAATACAAGCGATCACAAGGTTAACAATGGAGGATAAAATATCTAGTGTATTGAGAGAGATAAAATTATCAGTTCTCTTTACTTCGAAGACTTCCTTGCTATGATATACTCCCAATCCCAGTTTACCGTGCCACCCACTACTGTCTGACACAATCCCTTGATCCTGATGGTTTTAGCCGACTGCACCCAACGCACCCCCTACTTCTGGTCACTGTTTTCCACAGCCGGCCGACTATCATCACATCCATATTAATGCATGACAGAGATATCGGTCAACTATTATCTTTTTCATCATTACCAGTCAAAGGTAGATATATTTAAATATATTATGGATCAGCCCACTGATTCGGCCCGATACTATAAGGACTTAGTTAAGATAATACAATGACTAGGCCCAATAACTTTAGGATCCAATAATGACGATCCAGTGGACTGTCCAAATAAGTAAGCCCAATTCGCTCAGCCCAATAAGTGAAATATCATGGCCCAACATTTCCCCCTAGTTTTTTATTAAACAAAATGTTTAACAGAAAACTATAAATGGTCCATGATATGAAGAATCTAGTAGGATCGAAAGAGACCCAGAATAAAAATCCATTAAGGCCCAATCGGTAAGGAATTAAAATAATTAAGGTAAGCTAAAACCGGAAGCCCAAATGAAAGACCCAAACCTGTTAAATATCAAAACTTCTCTTGGACGCTACCCTTCCAAATTCATGATTGTGACTGTCAATTAAATGTGCCGCCTTCAATTTTTGTGTAACTGTCAATATAAAAGGCAAATTTTCCCCAAATTGATGGTTTTACCTGCCAGTTTGAATTTCGGACCTTTGAGCTTTTCCTCTCCTCTTTCGAACTTTCTCCTTCTCTACATCTTAACAATAATGACTTCACAAGATTCTGACAATGGTTCATCCCTCTTTGTGACTTCGATCACCACCGTTCCTCCAAATCCAAGTCCCAATAAAGAGGCTTCGAGTTCGAACCCCAAGGCTGCAACACCTGGTAAGAAGGTCCCACCTCCAAAACCTTTCCCACTCTTTCTACATTCATTAGGAGTAAGGAACACTATCCCCATGCCAACACTCCATCAACGGTCACTGAGATTGAGTTGAAAAAGATTCGAACTCGCTGCCATATTCTAGACACCCATTTGGTGAGAGCTCCTAGGCCCGAGGAGCGAATGTATCAACGGCCAGAAGGATGGACAGCTGTTCCAGTGACTATTCTTGATAAGGGAGTCTGATTCCCTCTTCATATTTTCTTGGTAACCCTCCTAGGGTTTATTGGTGTTGGGTTCGCCCAATTAGTTCCAAACTCCAACATTCGTATCTTGGCCTTCATCGCCTTCTGCCACGAAGTGGGTGTAGAACCCACTCTCGACTTCTTCTTTACCGTCTACAAGGTCAGCCAAACCCGAGAAAAGGGGTTTAAGGTCCTGGGTAAACAATCACTGAGGGTAGGAGAGAAATTTGAAAGGCGATCCCTGGTCTCTACCCCCTCCAGCAACAAGGGATGGCATAAGGGATGGTTCTACATCAAGGGGCCAGAAATTGCTTCTCTGCCAGATTGGTCTATTCAAGATAAAGCTTATGCTGACTTTGGTGACATCCCTGAAGAACATGTGGCCTAAATGATTGAACTCTGTGAAAACTTCCCGAAGGATGAGTGGAACTATGGACTCCTCTCCAAACAAGCATGGTTGTACAATCACAAATGTAAGTTTTAAACTTTTTGTTTGATTTCTTGGAGTTCTTGATGAAATTAATTTTGAATTGTGATGATAAATGTTCTATTTGCAGTGTCTCTGATTAAGCCGAACTCTTCAGAAGAAAAGGATCTGGAAGATTTCCTTTCTGGAAGTCTTCAGAAGTAAATGTTGAGCCCCCACTGCTGGAAGCCCCTCCTGAAGATGATATAATCATTAAGATACCCACTGCTGAACCTCAACCTAATGAACCAGAAGCCAATGAATCCATTCCGCCAGAAGAATCCCTTCACCCTCGACGGAAAAAAAGAGCCATCCGAAAACCTAGATCCAAACCAACATCAAAAGAACTTGAAACCATCCCTGAACCTGAACCAAACACCAACCCGATATCTACCCGAGGGAGTCTACTCGATCTGCCAGTAGATGATCGTAAAAAACTCCTTCGAGTCACGAAATTAAGGACAAAGATCACTCCTCTGATAACCGAAGAGCTCCGAGTACCTTCATCTTCATCTGATCTGCCCCTGGTAGTCCCCGTGGAGATACATGTCTCTGATGATGAAGAGCCCATTCCCACACTTTCCCGAAAAAGAAAACAACCATCTGATAGTCATTCGATCTCAGCAGCTACCCCTTCACCTCCTCGCAATCCCACTCTCCAGAAAACATATATACGGACCCAATACCATCTCCTGAACGACCCATACCATCTCCCGAATGATCAAGGCCATCTCCTTCTAGGCCTTCATCCTATGAATTTCAAAATGAGGTTATGGCATCACCAACCTGATGGCCTCGGTTCAACGCCAATTTCCCCTTCCAACTTTTCAATGCTTTTGTCCGGGACACCGACGATCACCGATTTGGCAACAGCTCAATCGGGGACTTGCTCGATGAAGGCATGAGCTATCTAGCGCAGGTAAAGAACTTTCCCAATCTTCGTATTTTTAGTTTTTATACTTAGATTATATATCTAAAATTGATTGAACAATACTGAACATGTACAGGCCAATGCTATTTTTGGGCGTTTATGCCCTAAACATCTTGAATCCGAAGCTGCAGAAGAGGCTACCAGAAAAGAGAATACAATATTGCAGTCTGCCATAGCGAAAGTGAGGCATGACTGTGATATCGCTCTCTACAACAACGATCGTCTTCGAGAGGATCTATCTCAAACCAAGGATGAATTGAAGACCTCCAAGGAAGAATTGAAGACGACCAAGGCTAGTCAACAAGATCTGACTAACATGAATGTCGATCTTGTTGAAAAGAACGAAGTTCTAAGGGCTAAAAATGAAGAACTTGTTATAGCCAATCAGAGCTTGGTAATACAAGTGGACGATCTTCAGGTGAAGGCCCATGAAGATAAAGAAAGGCACTTGGCCAGATGTCGGAAGCTCCAAGATAAGCTGAAGGCCTTGAAAGAGCTAGGTCCTCCTTTGACTAAAGAACTGTGTAAGCAGATACAGACTGAATACCAAGTGTCTGATGAGTTTAATACAGAAATCCTTCGGGTATATTCTGAAGGTTATGAAGTCTGTCGAAGTTGAGGGAAGGAAAAGTTAACCGCAGTCCAACTAGACCCCACCCTTTTGGACTCTTCTGAAGGTGAAGATGAAGCCTGAATAGGATCTTGCTGCTTTTTAGTGTTTGGATTTTGTGATAAAAATTTTCTACCTTTCAATATAAAAAGTTTAACTATGAATGAAGTTTCAACTTTGTTTCCTTATGACTTTTGTTTAAATCATTTCTTGTCAATAATTAAGTATCAATCAACTTGAAAACTGTATAAGATTCTTTTTAACTTAACTTAAATTGTGAATTAGATAAGACATATAACAGTTAAGTTAAGAAATGATATAAATTGAACTCAATGAACCGAACTCAACACTTAAATAAAATAAAGTAATGCATACTTATTGTTATCGAAGTGTGAAACATATCATGTACCAGGGGAATTCGGCCAATCTTCCTTGCACCATCGGGATCTTGTTTACCACACGGGGTAGAACAAGTATATAAGGACATTTGTTCACCACTCGGGGTAGAACAATTTTATAAGGACCATGGAATTTGTTCACCACACAGGGTAGAACAAATTCATAAGGACACTCCTACCAATAAGGCTACCATCGAATGGTCAGCGAGTCCGACCGAACCTCCATACACCGTCGTGAATTTGTTTACCACTCGGGGTAAAACAATTTTATAAGGACCATTGAATTTGTTCACCACACGGGGTAGAACAAATTCATAAGGACACTTCTGTCAATAAGGCTACCATCGAATGGTCAGCGATTCCGACCGAACCTCCTAACTACGATGATTTGTTGGACTAAATGACGAGAATCAATTGAGGAAAAATGAATCTTTTATTGATGATGATCCAAACATTTACAGACTTCAGGGAGACTGACTCAATCTTTACTGAAAATACTTCCGAATCCTGCCATCATGCCAAGTATTCTTAATTTCGGATCCATCCAATGCCCTCAACCGATAAGTTCCTGGCTTCGGTACCTCAACAACTTCATATGGTCCTTCCCAGATTGGCATCAGCTTTCCCAAGTTCTGAGGCGTAGATGCTTCAACTTCTCTAAGGACGAAGTCCCCCACTTCAAATCTATGAAGCTTTACCCCCTTATTATAATGCTTAGCCACTCTTCGCTGATAGGCTGCCAATCTGATCAAAGTTGTCTCTCTGACTTCTTCCAGCAGATCCATGTTGATCTTCATCCCTTCATCATTGTAGATCTCCTTAAACTGACTGACCCGAAGACTTAGAGATCCAATCTCAACTAGGACTAAGGCATCAGTCCTCGGTGTAGTCCGGTAAGCCCATAACACACTGAACAGCTCTTCCCATCTTCCTTTAGCTTCATCCGATCTGCGTTTGATCCCATTCAAGAAGATTCACGCTGGTCACCTCGACCGCCTGGCTCGATTGTGGATGAGCCACTAAAGTCTTTTCGTCTTTGAACTCCCAACTCCTTCAAAAATGCTTCAAACTTCGATCCCACGAACTGGCGTCCGTTGTCCGATATCACCACCTTAGGAATTCCGAAATGAAACACTACTGACTCCTTTATGAACTTCAAACATTCTTGTTCCGTTATCAACCGAAGCGGCTTCGCTTCTACCTATTTGGTCATATAATCGATGGAGACTATAACAAAACTGGCCTGACCTTTGGCTTTCGGCAATGGACCCAGTATATCTACCCCCAGACAACAAAGGGTGTAGGAGATAAGATCGAGTATAACTCTTCTGGTGGATGATGTGGGATCGGACTGCTGAGCTGGCACTTCTCGCACTTCTTCACATACTCCGTAGCTTCCTTGAAGATTATAGGTCAGTAGTACCCCTGCCGAAGTACTTTGTAGGCTAATGACTTAGCAGCCATATGGTCGCCATAGATGCCCTCGTGAACCTCCCGAAGAGCATATTCGGCCTCAAATGGAACCAAACACTTCAACAATGGAGACGAAAAGGCCATTCGATAAAGATCCCCATCAATAAGAACAAAGTTGGCACTCTTGTACTTGATCTTCTTAGCCAGCATCTGATCCGAAGGAAGGACGCCATCTACCAAATATTCTATGTAGGGAGTCAGCCAACAGTTAGAACATTCAATACACATCACTGCTTCATGCTGGATACTCAGCAGCTGTAAAACCTCCAAACAAACTGAACCATCGAAGTTGGTAACATCCGTAGTGGCCAGCTTTGATAATGCATCGGCAATAGAATTATCATTGCGCTCTACACCCTGAAACTCATAGGAGAGAAAATACTGAAGCCGGTCCTTCAACTCTGCCAAATACTTGATCATCCTTGAACCTTGAGCTTCATACTCCCCTGAAACTTGCTTGACGACCAACTGAGAGTCACTGTAGATGATCAACTTCTGAACTTCTAGACTCTTCGCTAGTCGGACTCTGGCCAACACCGCTTCATACTCCGCCTCGTTGTTCGTCGCTTTAAACCCAAAGCTGATGGCCTACTGCACTTTGAATCCCTCTGGACTTGTCAAGATAATCATTACTCCACTAATGTCTGTAGTAGAAGACCCATCTTCATACAACGTCTATGAACTCGGTCGTGCCAAAGAGTCAAGAATCGCCTACGGACACTTGATTTCGTATCTCTCGCATCCGCCCTCGTGAGCTAACACTACACCATAAAATCAGCTAAGGCTTGCCCCTTTATAGCTGTTCGGGGATGATATTCAATGAAAAATTGGGACAACTCCATTGTCCATGTAGTTCATCTCCCTGATACTTCCGGCTTACTCATCACCTTCTTCAGCTATTGATCCGTGTAAACGACGAGGAGTCGACCTTGAAAATATTGCCTAAGCATTCGACTGGCTATTATCAAAGCAAAGGCAAATTTCTCAATATTCGGGTACCTGGTTTCAGCATCCCTTAGAACATGACTAACATTGTAAACTGGATGGTGCTTTCCCCTAACTTCTCAAACCAGCACTGCTCCCACTGCCAACGAACTAGCTGCCAGATACAAATAAAGTAGCTCAGTAGGAACTGGCTTTACCAATAAAGGAGCCGAAGATAAATACGTCTTTATTGCCTGGAAGGCATCTTCACACTCCGAAGTCCACTGGAACATCTTCGCATTCTTCGGTCCCTTCAACGTGCCAAAGAAAGGCAAACACCTTTCTGCAGATTTGGACATGAACCTCCTCAAAGCCGCAATCCTCCCTGTCAAACGTTGTATATCTTTGAATGACTGAGGAGTCTTTATGTTTAGAATAGCCTGGATCTTCTCTAGATTAGCCTCAATGCCCCTTTAACTGACTAGATAACCCAGGAACTTCCTTGCACCGAGCCCGAAGGTGCATTTGGTGGGATTAAGCCTTAATTTGTGATGACGAACCGTCTGAAAGCATTCCTCTAGATCATCCAAGTGCTTCTGAATGATCATGCTCTTCACGATCATGTCATCCACATATACCTCCATATTCCTCCCCAACTGCTTCTGAAAGACGAAGTTCATCATCCTCTGATAAGTGGCTCCAGCATTTATCAAGCCGAACGTCATCTTCTTGTAAGCATACACCGAACGATGCGTGATGAATGCTATCTTCGAAATGTCCTCTTTTCACATAGAGATCTGATGATAACCTGAAAAAGCATCCATAAAGCTTAGTAGTGCATACCCCGAAGTGGCATCGATGAGCTGATCAATATGGGGCAGAGGATAGAAGTCCTTTGGGAAAGCTTTATTCAGGTCCGTGTAGTCAATGCAAACTCGCCACTTTCCGTTCTGCTTCTGGACCAGCACCACATTTGCCATCCACTCCGGGTAGTCTATCTCAAAGATGAAGTCAACAGTAATCAACTTTGCAATCTCTTCATCGATGATCCGTTGACGTTCTGGTGCAAAGATACGCCTCTTTTGCCGAACTGGTTTCTTTGAAGGATCTACATCCAATCGGTGCTTGGCAATCTTTTGGCTAACTCCAGGCATATCCTGTGGCTCCCATGCAAAGATATCGGCATAAGACCGTAGAAGCTCTATAAGGTTTGTCCGGAGAGGTTCCGGCAGACCCGAACCTATCTTCACCAGTTTGTCTTTCTTTCCAAGAACCAGCTCAATCTCCTCCGTCTCTCCTGCAGGCATGACCAATGGCTCCGAACTGCTTTCGGTAAATGGCTCAATCTCTTTTGCCATGGTCTGCTTCTGCTTGCTGAACCCTACTCCCGAAGCTATCACAGCATTCCAAAAGCATCGTCTGGCCAGATCCAAGTCCCCTGCTACCTCTCCAACTCCATGTGCCATTGGTAACTTGATCTTGAAATGAGGAATGGAAGTCACAGCTTGCAGAGTTGTCAAAGTAGGGCGTCCGAATATGGCATTATAAGCCGAATCTACATGCAAAACATAGAATTTACACGTTATTTCTACCTGTTGTGGAGCAGTACCGAAGATGACTGGTAGCTCAATAGTTCCTGCCACTTTAACCGGATCATTGTTGAAGCCATATAAAGGAGCCTCCTACCTCACCTCCATCTTTCACCCATCAAGATGCATCCTCTGATAAGCATGGGCGTACCAAATGTCAACAAAAGACCCGTTGTCAATCATCATCAGCTTCATATCCACCGAACCCACATGTGTTGTGATCACCAGTGCTCCTTCATGAGGTTCGATGGGCTCCGAAGGATAATTTATATCAGTAAAGGATATAACTGTCCCTAGAAATGGTTTGTCGATCTTCGGGAGAACACCCGCCACGGACATAACTGAATCCAGATATCCCCTCCTCTTTGTCCCTACCAATTTTCCTGTTGTCCCACCGATTATTACATCAACGACGAGCCTTGGTGGTTGATTTGGAGCAATTTGTACGGGTGGAATCGGTTGAACTACTTGAACAGTACGGTCATTGTTCTGCTGTTCCTACTGATGGTCCATTTCGGCCACATATTAAACTAACATACCTCATTGAACCTTCCTCTCTACAAAGTCCTTTAGGCTACAACATTCATTTGTATCATGACCTGCAGCCTGATGATATCTACAAAACTTCCGGGCATTGCCCTGTCCTGGCTTGAGATTATCACGAGGTGGTTCAAAGAACGGTTGGTTCCTTATCAAATCCAAAATTACCGACCTATCCGTGTTCAGTGTGGTGTAAACCTTATTCATCTTCTAGGTAAGAGCAGGTGGGCGATTGTTGCCTTGTTGCCAGTTGTTGTTGTACTTCTTTGAGCTGCTCTATGGCCGATCATTATTCCCTCCCCCCTTCTTCTGATTGCCTTCAGCCTTAGAAGTGTCTGTCTCCTTCATCCTGTCCGAAGAAGGACGCTTCAGGCTATTCATAGCCTCCTTCACCTCAATATAGCCTTCCGCTTTATCAAAAGCTTTGGCCAAACTCTTCGGATGATGAAACATCAGCTTCTTCACCAACTTCTCTGATTTCACCAAATCTAACCCATTCTGAAATAACCCGACAACTTTAAGATCGTTGAGGTCTGCCACCTGGCCAACTGCCTCCCTGAAGCGTTTCACATACAAGCCCAAGGATTCACTCAAGAACTGTCGGACTTGTGCCAAAGAACCCGTAGGCTTTCCCCTCCTTCGATTGCTCCCAAAGAGAGCATGGAATTTGTTACACAGTTCAGACCACGATGAGACTGAATCGGCAGGCAAAGTTTCCATCCACTGCCTAGCATCCTTTCACAATGTTGTGACAAATGTGTGACACTTAGCCGCATCGGTGAAATCATAATAATCCATCAGCCTATTAAATGTCTGGCTATAGTCGTAAGGATCCCCGGATCCATCATAACTCTCCATGTGAGGCAACTTCTTAGTGGTATCTGCCTTCTCCTTGAGAATATCTAAGGAAAAGGAGACGCCTTCTTTCCCGGAGTATCCTTCACCTGTTGAACCTCAGCCAATTGTTTTCGAAGCTCCTTTAACTCCTTAACAAGAAACTCAACACCTTCTGGTTGTGAGGAGACTTCTTTCTCCTGAGTAACCTTCTTCTGAATGGATAGACCTCCTCTATCAGAACCCACTACCTTTGATGGACTTCTGGATCTACTGTGGTGTGTGGCCCTGTCATCACGGTGAGAATATTCAAGACGGTGTTCTCTCCTTCTATTCTCAGGTATATACTCTCTCGACTGGCTTCTTTGTCTACCACCATTACGACCTTGAGAACTGACAACGAGAAGTGTTTTCTTTGATACGTCAGGAGTTTTGCTTCTTGATCTCCTTCGCTCCTGAGGTCGACCCCGAGATACATGCCCAGAATGCTCTGGTTCCTTCCCTTCTCGCTGTTGTACATCCTTAGTCCTACTACACCTCTCGGACTGAACATAAGTGGACGCCTCATCTTTCAAATTAGCTATCCGAAGCATCTGCACGGCTATATCCTCCCTTTGCTTCAGAAGAACCTCCACGACTTTATCTGCCTCGTCTGCCATCTTTACCAACTTGGCAGCCTTATCATCCCGACCACTTCGGTGATGGGTTCTAGGCGGTGAGCCTTCTACCCATCTTCGGTCCTGGTCATGAACTTTATCAGCAACAAACACCAACCTCCTTTGGGCTTCACCATGGGCTTTTGAATGAGAACCCCCTGAATCATGCTTGAAAGTCGTGCTGTCAGGAGCACTCTTTGAGGGACCCAGATGATCCCTGACAAAAACACGTGGTAACGACGAACTCACAGCCATCGACTATCCTTCTGGTGTAACAGTTCTACTCCTCACCATCTTCTGACGTAGAACAACTAAAAACTTATGATTGATAACTCAAAAGCACTAGATTACACCCCCTCCTTCTAGCGCCAATGTTAACGCCAAGATCTTCTACCACGTCCCAATCACGAAAGACATCCTGATCCTGCACAATAAACATGATCAACACCAAAAGCTTAACGGCTTCGACCGTCGGGGGATAGCTCAGGCGTGAGAGTCAGTACAGGCGATCACAAGGTTAACAATGGAGGATAAAATATCTAGTGTATTAAGAGAGATAAAATTATCAGTTCTCTTTACTTAGAAGACTTCCTTGCTATGATATACTCCCAAGCTCGGTTTACCGTGCCACCCACTACTGTCTGACACAACCCCCTGATCCTGATGGTTTTAACCAACTGCACCTAGCTCACCCCCTACTTCTGGTCACTGTTTTCCACCGCTGATCGACTATCATCCCATCCACATTAATGCATGGCAGAGATCTCGGTCAACTGCTATCTTTTTCATCATTACCGGTCAAAGGTAGAGATATTTAAATATATTGTGGATCAGCCCACTGATTCGGCCCGATACTATAAGGACTTAGTAATGATAATACAATGACTAGGCCTAATAACTTTAGGATCCAATAATGACGATCCAGTGGACTATCCAAATAAGTAAGCCCAATTCGCTCAGCACAATAAGTGAAATATCATGACCCAACAAGAAGTATTAAAAGAAAATTAATGGTGAATTAATAAATAATTGATATTAATTATCATTATAATAATTTAGTTTATTTGAGATGATAAATTTTATGGAAAATGATAGATTGAGAATATCCAACTATTTTATAATTAGCCCAATTAAAATATTAATTGGAATAAAACATTATACATGAGATATAAGATTATATTTGTGTATATTTAAAATATAAGTATACTTCTTATATGTGGGCAGGTGCATATATATGTGTATATATGTGCCCCTTAATTTAATGTAGCAATATTGAGCTAGGAAAATTTACTAGATGAGCCAAATTGCTAAAATGCTTAGATATAAGCTTTTTTCCCAAATAGAGAGTCTCATTTCTCTCACACACGTGAATAGGCCATTGGCCTATCCTCCTCTATTACGTATAAACAAGAAGACTGATGATGGCTAGAAGAATGGAGGGGAGGGAGTTGGTATCAACTTTCCAACAACTTCTCCTTAACCAACATCTTCTTCCATCTCCCATTGGATTCAATCTTAGAGTAAAGCCATGGTCTAGGTAAGGGATTCTCTATAAATTGGATCCTTCTCTTCTCTAATTGGGTTTTTTGGGTTCTTGATGAGTTCTATATAGAGAGTAAGTGGAAATTAGAGTGAGCAATCTGAGATTGGAAGATTGAAGAGCAATAGTTAGCCAATCAAGCATTAACAAGGTAACATCCCTCTATGTGTTCTTAAATTCAAGTTTTACAAAGTTCTTAGAAAAAGTAGCTTTTGAGTCACAAAATTTATGGCTAAGTATTGTTATAATCCATGAATTGTTGTTAGATATTGTTAATATAGTCAAGTGCGAAAACAACGGAAGTTAAACAAACTAAATTAGTTGAGAAACGAATTCGTAGTAAACGAATACGCTAAATTGTCAAAACATGAACAATTAGTATGAACATGAGTTGCAAATTCATATTTGGGTTAGTTAATGTTTATGTTAGTTGATGGGTATTTGGTATGTTGTAGTTTTATGAATTACGAACCCATAGAATCGAAAATGAACTAATTTGGACATGTATCACTCAAATTATGAAGGTTAGAAGGGAAGTTTGGCATTATGGTTCATAATAGGGAACAAATTTTCGACTTACAACAGCTAGGCCCGCCCTGGCGGGCCATTTTTAAGGTAAAACCCCCGCCCCGATGGGGGGTGTGTGTTCTGCAATGACTAATTTGACTTGTTTCGGTAAAACGACCATAATGCTTTGATAGAAACTCTGATTGAGGTGATTCAAGATGATCCAGAACGAGGACGAATAGACCTACAACTTTTGTTCTTTAAGGTATTCAATTTGAGGTCTTTAGGAAGGGTCAACATAGTCATCTTTGTGAATATTACGTATTCAAAGGCGATCGGAGGGCGTCGAACGAGCACATACGCAAGTATAGTACTCCCGACGATGGAATATGTTATTCTAAATGATGTAACATGAATATGTATGATATTAGACATGTCATATAGCTAAGATTTCTTTATTCATAATGAAATGCTTTAACATGATTTTCTAAAAGAAAACTTAAAGGTTTTGAGAAACGAATGTTGATGAATTTGGTGTCCTTTGAGTTCTGACCTTGGACCCTATGTACGCTTATCAACAGACATGAAATGTAGTTTTAAAGTTACCTTGCATATAATAGATTGATATAGATTGGTTTAAAGTGTTTTTAAAGAAAAACTTGAAGTTTTGAAAATGAAACTTGACGAACTTTGTGTCTTTTAAGTGTCGACTTTGGGAACATGTGATTGTGGCCTAGTTATGTGCACGGATGGACAAGGAATGTAATTTCAAGATATATTGCACATAAAAGGTTGTCAAGCTCGGTTTAGTATGCGTTTTAAAGAGAAATTTAAAGGTTTTAGAAACTAACTTTGATGAGCATTATATTACTTGCATTATGACCTTATAAGCAAGCATGATAGAGTTGTCTATGCCTTTGAACATGAATGATATGTGCACTCAACTAGTCAAGCATGACATAAGTTATTTAAGCATGTTTTAAAAGTATGAACTATGCTATGTCTATGTAAATGAGATAGATACATGTGAGCATGCTATTAGAGGCTTATTAGTACCATTACATGGTTTAAAAACTTATAACATCGAATCTTGTTAAAGAAAGTTGTTAAGCTTTATTGATTGAAATAAATCATTATGGAGCTAAGTAGTTTGAATGTGAACTTGAAAATAGACCACAACCTATTTGATGTCAAGTATGGATGGTTAAAGTATAAATATACATATCTAGCTATTCTAAGAGTATGATGAGAAAGTGAAATGAAGGTTTTACAAACCTAGTTAGGAAATGATGTAATATTTATTATTATATTAAGAGCGTATGAAATGTATGACTAATGGATATGAATCCATAATTATATAACTGTGTAGGAATACACGCAGTGCAGATAAGCTTTAAGCAGTTAAGTCGTAGTTGATAAACTACGAATCAGACAAGTCTTTCAGTTCCTATTTGTTATATGAATTCGATAACTGTTAGTTGAGCTATATTATGCCATGAGAATGTTGATGTATATATATGAAATGCATTTGAGATATGTATGAAATGTGAAAGTTGATCTTTGATGATATGCTTGTGAAGTAAATCTCTATGCCTGTTATATGAGAAGTAACATGCGTAGTAAATATTAATTGATTATGAATGCATGAACTGAATATGCTATTATATATTATATGATGCATGAAAACTATTAGAATTGCTGGGCTGTCGAGCTTAGCCTTGCAAATAACCACTTTTGCAGGTTAAGGATTCACGGTAAAGATTGTGTGCTACTTGATTGATAGAGTTCAATAGTAATTGAAGGAAATTGGTTTATGTGTTTAAATATATACTCTTGAACCATGTTTACGTTCTAGGAGTCATACAAGATAGTATTTTACAAGGTGTAATACATGTTGCGTTGTAAAGTTGTATTATGTGATACATAGAGAAATTTGAATGGATATTTAATATTTATACAACAATTCGAATAGAGGGAATCATAACATAATTTGATTCAGGGATTTGTAATTGATTCAAGTTAAGAAATCAATAAAAGGTTTATGTAACAATCCAAGATTTTATAATTTGTAATTCAAGATATTTATTAAATTAAATAAATATTTTAACTGGTGTTGATGTGAGTTTTTGTTATTAAATATTTATGAATTAAATTTATTGCATAATATTCTAAATTAAATTAATTTATAATTTAGAGAGTTGTAATATAACATGAGATGTTATATTGTTGTCTTAATTTAATAATTTAAAATGATATATTGAATTATTAAATAAAATTATAATGAAGATATAATTTTGTGATATTTATTTAAAATATGGTATATAATTATTTTATTTGATTATTGTTGGATATGGAAATCCAAACAAAGCCTTATGGCTTTTGGATTTTCTCTTTTTAATTATGAATTTTACTATAACAAATAAATAAATAAAATAATAATAAATAATATATATTATAACCGATAACTTATTATTCTAATTATTATAACGTCGATTTAGGACATTTTTGTGTGTGTGTTGGATTAAGTTTTATTATACATAAAATCATTTGGCCTAAAAATGCGAGGAAGAAGGGAGAAAAGTTACGAGAGAATAGAGAGAGTTGAGAGGAAGATTTTTCGAGAAGTTCAAAGAAAGTCGTGGTGTTCTAGCAAGAATTACCGAACAATAGAAGGTATTTCCATAACTTTGATTATATATATATATATGTGTGTGTGTGTGTGTGTGTGTGTGTGTTACGACATATTTCTAAGTTCCTGTGAATTCAATTTTCTTGAATCATTGTTACATTATCTGAGTTGTCTTTATGAGTAATTGGGATGTTAGAGATGGTATTTAGACAAGAATTTTGTGCTAATTGTGTTTAAAAGGAAAAAAACTAATTATAGTGAATATTTTCTCATATGGCTTATGTAAGTACCAATTTTGGTGGTCAATTCATATGATGAACTGTAAATTAAGTCTTGTTTATGCTAGTTCGTTGAGAAACAAAGAGAACATAATTTGAACGAAGCAATTTGGCCAAGTATAGAGATCACAGTGTTAATTTTTGTGAAGAATATCAAAAATTGAGTTTTTATATGAAAATGAGAAATTTGAGAAATTAATCTAGCTTAATTTGTTGTTAAATTGTTCTATATTGATATTTATGTGAGGAAACATGTTTGTAATAGTTTTATATCATTTCTTTATGTTAATTTTAATGTTTTGTGGGTGAAATTCGTGTTAGTTGGGCTAAAATTGCCATTTTGTTCATGCCATTTCGCTTTATGTCGTACCTAAGACTGCACTACACCGGTGCCAAGGCAAAAAAGCTACGCATTGCTACTTGAACCCGAAGCTTATGTATGGCGCAATTTGCATCATACACTCGATCTCGAGGCGTTGACTTCTGCTTCTTTGACACAGGATAGCGACACTATAACTTGGTCTAATGATGTGTTAACTTAATAAACATGGAATATGGAGGTTAAATCAGAACCGTGTCATGTCATTAATAATTTTAAGGTTGAAAATGATTAGTAAGTAATAAACGTGACATATTAGACTTAGTGAGCATGATGAATAGTAAACAAGTGTTGTGGAGGTTAACACTTGAAATTCCTGATATTTGAATAGCAGCATAAGACTTGTGCTAAAATGATAAGTTTAGCATGAAATGTACATGTTATGGTATGTTAGCATATCTAATAGGTATTGTGGTTCTAAACCTATGTGTAGGTTATTGGAGTACGTGAATTGTAATTGTATAGCTTACGCAAGAGGCAAGTTCCCTAACCTTTGCTACTTTATTATTCAGCAAGGATACTATTCATTGTTATGTTATGCTTATGCAAATTCTCTATCTCTAATCTCTTGTTTAACGATTTATTGTCATGCAAGTTCTTTAACTCTCATTTATTGTGAAGCAAATTAAATAATCTTTGTTTCTTTATTCCAATCGGGATTACCTTGGTTATTCAAAGTCTATAATTTTATGGTAGGAAGTGTGTTTATTCAGCTACTAATAACTGTTGTTAGATCTTCGTTCTTCAATATCATTGTACTATCTTACATTATTGTATCGAACTCTAAGTTGCTTAGCGATTCTTTACCAATTCAACTAATCCTTAGTTGATGAATGTTCTAAACTCTAAATTACCCTTGAAGTCAACCCAAACCAAACTTCCTTCGGTTTGTTTATGTACTCACACATCTTTGAAAGCATGTTGTCGATGATAACATTTGTTCAACTTAGAAATTGTTAATACTCTAGCTCTTATTGATTCATCGATATACCTTGTTCATGAAGATATTATAATCAAACCCTTGAATAGTTATAGGTTTCCATCTGATTCAACCAGTACTTGGTTGATGAGCGTTCTAAAAATCTAGATTTTCTTTGAAGTTAATTCCCAACCAAACTTCATTTGGTTCGGAACATGATAATCTAAGCTGAGATGAACAACCCTATATCTGGGGATTATTTTAGAGCTACGCAATAGCATTAAAATGTTTGCGCAATACATTGTACAAAGGTGATCACCGAGTACTGGAATGATGGTTTGTATAGTCGTTTAGGCATTAAAGTTCTGAAGAGAAACACGTGAACCTAGGCCAAAGATGATGATTATAGTCTTTTAGTCTGTTAAAGGTTAAAGTAGAAATACTTGAAAACCTAGAATAGAGTTCGTGGTCTTGTGACCCTTAGTGTATTCTTTGATGTTCTTGTCTATTGTTAACCTATACGTTCATTATTCCATTGAACTCATAGCTGTGGAGTTAAAGTTTATTGTTCTGGTAAGAATATTTTACCATTGAAAACTCAGTTAATTGTCATTCATAAAATGATTATTGTATATTATCCTTCTTGTGGCAAATTGTTTACTCACTCTTGCACAAAACAATGCAGATGAAGTTAAAAAGTTTGAAGAGCTTTATACAAGCAAGGGCAAGGACAAAGTGCTTGAGTAGACGACAACGTTTAATTTATCTTTTATTTATGAAGCTTATGTAATAGATTTAATTATGATAATGTTTTAATTTTCCGCTGATGATTGTAATAAAGGTTTGATGACCTGGGATTTATTTGAGATTATGTAACCCTTTATTGGGAGATTTATTGTTTAAACTTTTGAATTTAATTATATCCTTTGTTTATGGGTAGTTAGTTATGATTTAATTAGACAGTGACACAAAATCTGTAGGATTGAAGTACCCAGATTTGGGGGTGTCACAAGTTGGTATCAAAGCTTTAGGTTATGAACCTTAGGTGGGGAAACCGTAGGCTATAACCTTCTAGGAGATCGAAAATATAGAGGTGATAAACTCTTATCGAGTTCTAAGCAATGAATTGAGGAAATTTATTGAAGATAAAATGATAAAAGACTTTATATGTTTATGTGTTAATGACTTTTTTGCTCGCAAGTACTTAGGAGTAGCAAGTATTATACACATTTAAGTTGTGGGGTTGTTAAAACTTTGTTGTCGGAGTGACTGATGAAGGAAGATAGGGATTAGGATCCCTGAGAAGTTCATACAGTCTGAGTATGGTTTGTATTGGGAAATCCATACTTGTTGTTTTCTGTTATAGCACTTGGGTATGAGCTTGAGTTTGAATGCGAAAATAAATTTGAGGTGATCAAGGTGAAGGATGAGTATGAGGAGGGGGACTTCTCAAATGAAGTGTATAGTCATAACATTGAGATAATAAAGAAGGTCAAGAAATTAGAAGGTCAAGCTATAAAGCACCAAGCCACGTTAGCGCAAGAAGATGTCGTGACTCAAGACCTTAATGTACAACTTACAGATGTAGAGCGTGTACTAGCTCAGTCGAAATATTAAAGAGGATAGTTATTAACTGGGAATGAGATTGCGCAGGAATGACTGGGGAAAGAAGTCAGCAAAGCGTGCGAGAGATGAAGATGCGTGGGTGAAGGCTTCTAAACGCATAGATCGTGTTGAAGACAAGTTGAAGAAGGCCAAGTGAATGATGAAACTTAGAATTTAGTATTCTACTTTCTGTGTAGGTTGATATTTATTTTATTTTTTGTATGTGATGGATCGTCAATGATTCGTATCATGGAGCAAGAGCGCAACGAAGTTATGCAATGTGGAATGTTCTTGTAGATTGGAAGAAAAACATTAAGATTATTTATAAATCACGATGAAAATTAATAAAATGTAAATCCTGACTTTTGAAATAAATGGTGGGATATGATGAATATGATGAAGTAATCCTAAAATTTTATTATTACAGGTTCAAATAGCAGTGAGATTATTTTGTGATGTGGTGATGTAATAAACGAATAAATACATCGTTATTTATTGGCTATAAGTGGTTGAGATAAGCTTGAAAATTTTAATGTGTGGATGAACGATGATCTAAAAGTTTGAGTTTTAAACAGTAAGATGCTGCCTAGAAGAAGACAACAATGTCCGCAGAGCCCCGAGGAATATGTATACAATAGGGAAGCTAACCCAAATCCAGTGCCACAATTGGTGAACTTGCTGGTGGGAGCATTAATAAATCAACTGAATTTCTGGCTATACAATCAAGTCTCGATGTTCCAACAAAATTCGTTTACAACATGGTTGGAGAGAACGATTGATATAGACGGGGAAGATAATACGCTGGTATACAATCAAGAGCAGAGGGGAAAGAAGAGTGAAGATGATAAGGTAGAAGATAGTTATACGGGTAACACTCGGAAAAGAAGGTGGAACAATGGTATCGACGCTGAAAATCAGAAAGAGAATGAGAAGAAGAAGGTGGAGGCATGTAGTAACTGCGAAAAGAAACATGTAGGTGTTTGTTTGAAGGGAAAGATGGTGTGCTTTAATTGTGGCTCAAAGGGTCACATTGCACCAAAATGTTCAAGACCGAGGAAGGGAGCCTGCTTCACGTGTGGATCGAAGGAGCACTTAGCTCGAGGTTACCCAAAGAAAGTGGTAAGAAAATCAAGTGGAAGCAAACTGTTTATTGTAGAATCAGCTCCACCGAGTCGACCAACAGAAAAATCAACCAACATGACGATCCAAGACGTAATGCAAGGTGGTTCCGATCAATTATCTATACGGCAGCGTGTTATTTAATTCAAGTGCCACTTGTTAATTTATGCCTGATGAATTCGTTTAGAAACTAGATTCGCTTCGAGAAAAGTTAGACTATCCCCTAAATATAAAAAGTGTGAATAATGATTCCTTTTAAATTGGTGTGTAGAAGTTCTGTGTTGTATTCAAGGCCGCGTGATGTCAATAGATTTATTTCCAATTTGATTTGTGAAACTCTGAGGTTGTTAGACCATGTGGTTATAGGTCATTGTCAAATAAAGTGCATAAACCTTAAGACTCTGAGGAAGTCAAAGGTAGTATTTTATTCTTTTAGTTTCAAGACGTCTGTATGGTAGAGTTATCTATCGATGCTGTAAAACAAGAAGTTATTAAGAAAATATCATGAGGGATACGCAAAGTTCAAGATAGTCACTTCATTAGCTAACTTAACGAAAAAAATCGGTGAAGTTTTTTTTTGGGCAGAAAATTATAGAGTGAATTTTCACGAATTGAAAAAAAATAAATTAATTAATTAATATGGCACATGTGATGTCTCTATCGGCTAATACAGGAACTTTGTGTTGTATAGCGACGCATTAGACAATATATGAGGCTGTGTGTTTAGGCGAAATGACAGGGTCATTTTATACGCATCGCGTAAGTTAAAATTTTTTATATGAAAGGATATACGACTTACGATTTGGAACTAGAGCTAATAGTGGTTTCCCTGAGGATTTAACGTTATTATTTTTGGGTAGTAGTTTGAAATATAAATAGACCATAAGTGTCTAAAGTATATCCTCTCACATAGATATTTAAGCATGTGTTTAAAGGGATATTTGAAGTTGTTCAAGGATTATGACTGCAAAATCTTAAACGAATGTGGTTTCCAACGTCTTAAGAAAAAGGTAGTAGTTATTTTTGTTAACTGTGCAAGATGGGTTCATAATAGAAATGACAAATTTGTGGTGGGAGGTAAGATATATGAAAAGTTAGAGGAGAAGCTATTCAGATGGAAAACCGTATAGCTTTGTTGGATAGAGTAAAGGAAGAGTAGCTCCAAGATGAAGGTGTCAAATTCATAATCAATACTGAGGGATAGTTGAAAGTAGAAGGAAGAAACTAGGTTTCGCTAATACCATGAATTGAAAATGAAGTTTTGTATAAAATTTATATGTTGAATCAACTAGGAACCACGAAAATGTATATATATTGCCTTCGATAATACTATTGGTGGCAAGATATGGTGACAGATTCTATGGTATGTTAAAGTTCGCAAATTACCTATCGATCAGTGTGCGAAGTTATATGTTAACAAAAAATTTTCAAGACACAGTGTTTCAGTGTCAATTGTGTCGGAATAGAGATTCATGATTTACATCGAATTTTTAAAAAGGTTGCAAGAACGTGTGGAGCGCAATTAGAAATAAGTAGGTCATATCGTTTGCAAATTGATTGCCAAACTAAAAGGAAATTCAGACATCGGAAGGCATACTAAGCGCACGAGAAGTTTTCGATAACGTCATACGAGGAATCCGGATTGAGCAAGTTATGGGCAAGTGAAGAATAAGTTAAGAGTAAGGTAATGTTAGGTGGGATTTCAATTGAGGACTCATATGGTAACTAAGTCGTACAAACCTTTGTATGGGTAGAGGTTTTGTGTATATACTTGGTTTATAACATTGATAATCATTGGAATATCGGTATCGTGCTATCAATGTATGTGTGGTGGAAAGGTGATTCTTTTCTCATGTATATATTTGATAGTTAGAGGTTATTAAGGTTAGGTTCGGTTCTTAAAACTAAAGCATGTGGTAAGTTCATGACTCATAAATATGGTATGTCTTGAACCCCTCAGCAAATGGACGCCTATGGTCTGACTAGGATAAGTTCTTAAACTCATATGATTGTGGCAAGTTCCTGAATTTCCAAAGTGTGGTAAGTTTGACGAACTATATTGGGTATTAATCGGTTATAGTATAGGAAGCATGGAAGAAGTGAAAAGATGGTTTTGAGGTAGCCTTATCTCTATAGTTAGAGCGCATTCACAATGTTTTCACGTTTCGGTGATATGATCGAACAAGCTCGACTGCAATCGTGTGATCAAGTATGAACTGTTATGGTTGTCCTACGAGGAAATTTTTTTTTTTAGATAAGTTAACAGAAAATAACAAGTTCTCAGGAATAAAGTGATACCTTCTGTGAATGTGATATAGATGAACCACAGCGTCGAAGAGGCTACGTGGGAACTCGAAGCTGAAATGATGAAGAATTATCCTGAGTTATTTGTATAGTCTATGTCTTCGATTCTGGGGGCAGAATCTTTTTAAGGAGGGAAGAATGTGACGATTTGATTGCTTGAGTTGTGATTCTGGGGATAAAATCCTTGTAAAGAGGGAAGGATGTAACAATCCAAGATTTTATAATTTGTAATTCAAGATATTTATTAAATTAAAAAAATATTTTAACTGGTGTTGATGTGAGTTTTTGTTATTAAATATTTATGAATTAAATTTATTAGATAATATTCTAAATTAAATTAATTTATAATTTAGAGAGTTGTAATATAACATGAGATGTTATATTGTTGTCTTAATTTAATAATTTAAAATGATATATTGAATTATTAAATAAAATTATAATGAAGTTATAATTTTGTGATATTTATTTAAGTGGAATATTTATTTAAAATATGGTATATAATTATTTTATTTGATTATTGTTGGATATGGAAATCCAAATAAATAATATGTGATTATGAATTATAAACTAAATTGTTTATTAAAATAAAATTAAAGTAGTTTAATTTAGTTTTGACCAAACAAGACTTAAATATATTAAGTCTTTATTTTAAAGACTTTTTTGCCAAACAAAGCCTTATGGCTTTTGGATTTTCTCTTTTTAATTATGAATTTTACTATAACAAATAAAATAAATAATAATAATAATAATAATAATAAATAATATATATTATAACTGATAACTTATTTTTTTAATTATTATAACGTCGGTTTCAGACATTTGGGTGTGTGTTGGGTTAAGTTTTATTATACGTAAAAATCATTTGGCCTAAGTCTACTGAGGAAGAAGGGGAGAAAGGTTACAGAGAATAGAGAGAGTTGAGAGGAAGATTTTTGGAGAAGTTCAAAGAAAGTCTTGGTGTTCTAGCAAGAATTACCGAACAATAGAAGGTATTTCCATAACTTTGATTATATATATATATATGTGTGTGTGTGTGTGTGTATGTGTTATAACATATTTCTAAGTTCCTGTGAATTCAATTTTCTTGAATCATTGTTACATTATCTGAGTTGTTGTCTTTGTGAGTAATTGGGATGTTAGAGATGGTATTTAGACAAGAATTTTGTGCTAATTGTGTTTAAAAGGAAGAAAACTAATTACAGTGAATATTTTCTCATATGGCTTATGTAAGTACCAATTTTGGTGGTTAATTCATATGATGAACTGTAAATTAAGTCTTGTTTATGCTAGTTCATTGAGAAACAAAGAGAACGTAATTTGAACGAAGCAATTTGGCCAAATATAGAGATCACACTATTGATTTTTGTGAAGAATATCAAAAATTGAGTTTTTATATGAAAATGAGAAATTTGAGAAATTAATCTAGCTTAAGTTGTTGTTAAATTGTTCTATATTGATATTTATGTGAGGAAACATGTTTGTAATAGTTTTATATCATTTCTTTATGTTAATTTCACTATTTTCTGGGTGAAATTCGTGTTTGTTGGGCTAAAGTCTGCTCTTTGTTCATGTATAGTTTACGCCTCTGTCATGCTTTCTAAGAGCTGCTACTTGGTCCCAAGGCAAAAAATGGCCCGATTCTTGCCAAGCAATTTGCAGATCGAGGCTTATGTATGGTATGGCTCGCTTACATACACCGATCTCGAGGCGATGACCTGCTGCTTCTTCTGACACTGGATAGCGACACTATAACTTGGTCTAATGATGTGTTAACTTAATAAACATGGAATATGAAGGTTAAATCAGAATCATGTCATGTCATTGATAATTTTAAGGGTGAAAATGATTAGTAAGTAATAAACGTGACATATTAGACTTAGTGAGCATAATGAATAGTAAACAGGTGTTGTGGAGGTTAACACTTGAAATTCCTGATATTTGAATAGTAGCATAAGACTTGTGCTAAAATGATAAGTTTAGCAAGAAATGTACATGTTATGGTATGTTAGCATATCTAATAGGTATTGTGGTTCTAAACCTATGTGTAGGATATTGGAGTACGTGAATTGTAATTGTATAGCTTATGCAAGAGGCAAGTTCCCTAACCTTTGCTACTTTATTATTCAGCAAGGTTACTATTCATTGTTATGTTATGCTTATGCAAATTCTCTATCTCTAATCTCTTGTTTAACGATTTATTGTCATGCAAGTTCTTTAACTCTCATTTATTGTGAAGAAAGTTAGATAATCTTTGTTTCTTTATTCCAATCGAGATTACCTTGGTTATTCAAAGTCTATAATTTTATTGTAGGAAGTGTGTTTATTCAACTACTAATAACTGTTGTTAGATCTTCGTTCTTCAATATCATTGTACTATCTTACATTATTGTACCGAACTCTAAGTTTCTTAGCGATTCTTTACCAATTCAACTAATCCTTAGTTGATGAATTTTCTAAACTCTAAATTACCCTTGAAGTCAACCCAAACCAAACTTCCTTCGGTTTGTTTATGTACTCACACATCTTTGAAAGCATGTTGTCGATGATAACATTTGTTCAACTTAGAAATTGTTAATACTCTAGCTCTTATTGATTCAATATACCTTGTTCATGAAGATATTATAATCAAACCCTTGAAAAGTTATAGGTTTCCATCTGATTCAACCAGTACTTGGTTGATGAGCGTTTTAAAAATCTAGACTTCCTTTGAAGTTAATTCCCAACCAAACTTCCTTTGGATCAGAACCTGGTAATCTAAGCTGAGATGAACAACCCTATATCAGGGGATTATTTTAGAGCTACGCAATAGCGTTAAAATGTTTGCGCAATACATAGTACAAAGGGCTGATCACCTGGAGTACGGAATGATGGTTTGTATAGTCGTTTAGGCTGTTAAAAGATTCTGATAGAAAACACTGTGAACCCGGGACAAAGATGATGATTATAGTCTTTTAGGATCATTAAAGGTTAAAGTAGAAATACTTGAAAACCTAGAATAGAGTTCGTGGTCTTGTGACCCTCAGTGTATTCTTTGATGTTGTTGTCTATTGTTAACCTATACGTTCATTATTCCTTTGAACTCATAGCTGTTGAATTAAAGTTTATTGTTCCGGTAAGAATATTTTACCATTGAAAACTCGGTTAATTGTCATTCATAAAATGATTATTTTATATTATCCTTCTTGTGGGCAAATTGTTTGCTCACTCTTGCACAAAACAATGCATATGAAGTTAAAAAGTTTAAAGAGCTTTCTACAAGCAAGGGCAAGGATAAAGTGCTTAATTAGACGACAACGTTTAATTTATCTTTTATTTATGAAGCTTATGTAATAGATTTAATTATGATAATGTTTTAATTTTCCGCTAATGATTGTAATAAAGGTTAGATGACCTAGGATTTATTTGAGATTATGTAACCCTTTAATGGGAGATTTACTGTTTAAACTTTTTAGTTTAATTATATCCTTTGTTTATGGGTAGTTAGTTATGATTTAATTGGACAGTGAACACCAAATCTGCGGGATTGAAGTACCCAAAGTTGGGGTTGTCATAGTTTATTTTTCAAAGGAGATTGAAAAAGTTTAAATTATTCCGCATATTTGTATAACATCGAATGTGATGTAAAACATGAATAGTAAACGACCAATATTTGAAACTTATAATAGTTTGGGGTCATTATACATAGATCCTAGAAATGGAAAGAATTTATGTTCTAAATCATAATAAGCAAGGTTATATTCATTTAAGTTATGAATAAAAGATATAATAGTTTGACGATAGTAGTATCGTGGCGGACCGGATTCGAGGTTGGAAGGACCTGGATTTGGGGCGTCCATAAGCGCTTGATCATGTAACGCTTACGTAATCTGTCCTCTAATGCTCGCACATCGCTTCTTGTTCGTTGTCTTTCCTTTATCTTGCCTTTTCTGCATAACGCTCATCCACTGCTTTAGTTCCTCATCTACCCATGTCCATCATACATAGTCCTTGCTAGCACGTGTCACCGTGCTCATCCACGTCTTTCCTCACCTTAGGAGTTCAACTACAAGAAATGCTAAACAAACAAAAAATGCATAAAACATAGTAAAATCTACTTGAGATGAGCCTCATTCTCGTGAATTAATATCCAATAAGTAGGTCTAAAACCTACTTATCAAATACCCCCAAACTTGAATTGTTGCTTGCCCTCAAGCAATGCATATGACATTAAACAATGAAATGAAACTAGATGCTATGCAACTAAATTACGATGCAAATGAGTGCCAAGTCTTTCCAGCTAAATTGGAATTCTAATCCAATATACCTCAGCGAATTATCCAGATTCAAGAATAAACTTTCAAACTAGCTACAAACATAATATCATACAATCAAATAACCTATATTTTCTATAAAGATGATGTGCGTGTGTTGTGTTCACCAAAAACTTGACAAAGGCAAAGAATACACATGTTAAACTGCTCAAAATAGAAAATTACAGTCTAAATCAAGATCCATGTATACTAATGCAACAAAAACTACTCTAACACATCAATACAAACTAAGGTTCAACAATGGGTTTAAACTGCTTTTATTTTACTCACGAGGGTGATTTTTGCTCTTTCCCGCGGTGTTTATTGCTATTTTTTTAATGCAGCGGGTGTGTTTTACGCTCCATCTCGCCCCTTCCAAAGAATCAATAATTCAGCTCAAGAAGGTTTTAAGATAGATTTTCCTCTTTTTTTTATATAATAAGCATACTCATGTGTTCCCAAAGCTTGATTATCAATGTTTTCATAGCCTAAGTCCATTTTCCACACAATTCGATTTTTAAAAACCACATTACTCTTATACCAACAAGCATTTGTGAACACATATGTGCGAACCGAAAGCATCTAAACAACATCTATGGATTACATCATGTAAAACATTATAGCTAAGCTCATGTTATCCATTAAATTCAACAATCCTTCAAAATTCAATTTCATCATTGGCTAGACTTAAACTCCACAAAGCTAGAAATTCGGGACATGCAACTAAACATATAACTAACACATATAATACTACTAAAATCAGAAAAATTTCCTGCAATTATTAACTACCACATAAACATGCAAACATGCAAAATTTAAACTAAACATGCAAAAACTACATGCAATTACACTACTACCCAATACCCTCAAACTTAATATATTCATTGTCCCAATGAATGAAGATATAGGGTTAGAACAAATCCCCTACTGATCAGTTGCACCACCCTTTTTGGGTGGTGAATCTGATGGTGGAAATGGCAGGGTTGTCCCAAATTGTGGCCACTCGAGCATAGTACCCTGCTGCACAAACGCCTCCGCTAGCAACCTCATCAAACCTGTTGCAAACGCTGCAAATTTGTCGTACATAGCATCGATCTTTCGCTGCAACCTTCGAAGCTGTCGATCATCAGTAGCAGCAGTGGCTTGAGTTGACATTCCTGCTTCATTCGTCTTTGAGGGCTGCGATGATGGCGTAGATGATGCGGGACGAAGGATGAAACCCTTTCCCCTTGGGTGCGGAGTACCCCCTGCCCAATCTTCGAATCTTGCTATTGTGGCATGAGTAATATCCTAGCTTTGGTACTGTAACTGTTCATCCGACCACCTAACGCCTGCTCTAGCACACAAATGAGCCATGATTGATGCATGTGGTATACTTCCCGTAGTGTTTCCCCGCATGTATCGCAACATATTCTGATTAAGAAGGTGACCAACGTCGATATATTTTCCCACAATAATCCCCCAAAGAATGATTTCTCGCTCAGTTGTAATGTCATATTGATGAGATGATGGCATGAGTTTTGCACAAACGAAGAGATTCCAAGCCTTGGCATAATGGTTAAGAGCTGAACCCAGGAAGGTCTTGGGCTGATTAGTGCCGAGCGTGCAAGTCCATTGTGTCCCCGAGATACATAAATCAGTAATCACTACGTCGAGGTCTGTCTCCATGCGCTCTGCCTCACCCCAATTCATACGTCCAGCTGGAGGGTCGGGTAAATTGAATACGCCATGAGTTGCTCGGGGTCGGTAGTCCACTTGAACCCCTCAGACGAATGAAAAACCACTCATCATCTCCCTTGCATTCGCATAAAATTCCCTCACAATGGCCATAGGTGCAGCCATTGGAGTACAGAAAACCCATGCCAACATTTTTCCTTGATCATCTGCACCAACTACCCATCTTGTGCATCTGGCTTGAATCCTCGCTCTTGAACAAATGTTTTCACCACAATGCGGTAATATTCTATTTGTGCATCCAAGCTGACAAACTTAGAGAATTCTAGATTATCACCATTTTGGCTACTGGAAAAAGATGACTCGGGAGTGCGAGAGCGAGAACGCTTTGGTCCCATTTGTACTGATGAAGAAGAAGAGAAACCTGATTGATGAAATAGCAGTTGTATTTACTGACAAATAATGACACCCCCAAACTTTTATTTCAACTCACCCACCGAAAACCCTAACTTTATCAGTCAAAGAATTTGAACGTGGGTGGGAAACGGATGCGAGATACGCGTAGTGGGATGAGGAGTTACACTTTTAAATTGGAACGGTTGAGAAAGAAGAATCATGCACTTTGTGGAGAGGAAGGAGAGACGCACACTTCTATTGCAACTGATATGAGAGATGGGGAGTGTCACGTCTTTAAACACTTAATTTTTTTTTCAAAACCCAGTCTTGGGCACGGCCGCGCATGTTTTGAATGGGAACATGGCGCGGGCGCACAATTGGCCTTGCTGAACATATATATGGCTCGGGCGCGTGCTTTTGTATAACTTTCATGGAGCGATCGCGCGGCCCTACATTCTGCAATATAATTCTGCATCTCAAATATACCAAAACAGTGTTAAATCAACTCTAATACACCTGCACAAACAACAATCATCAATATCAAAGCGTGAACGACTGAATAAGAAAGAATGACTATCTTAAAACATACTCTATATGCGACGCTCAAACATCATCATATGCAAATTTAGCTCCCATAATACTTATGTAACACTAAGCAAGCTATAACTGTAGTAACCCCAAATTCGGGTCCCAAATCACTACGGATCTGGTATACTAATTCTATAACTATTGTGGAAGATATAAACATTAATTTGTTTATGCAATAAACTTACACACTTTTCCCCAAGGTCAAGAACCTTCACTTAATACACAATTTATAACTTATTTGACTTACAACAACATTAATATACAACACTTATACAAATTTAACTGCACACATAAAATTAAAGCTAGATCTATCTTTAACTTTTCCTTGTATTCGAGAAATTCGTCTTAATCTGAAATGTTTATCATGATATTGCAAGGGTGAGAATATGGTTGCCCAGCAAGTATAAATTTATTTAAGGATATATCACGATTGGAAGAATTTGAATAATAAGCTGGCTATAATTCTTCAATATAGTTGAGAACTAGCATGAACAAACTTGCATAGCTAAAGAACATTTAACATGAACATCCCAATTATATATGGACCAAAGTAATGATGGTGATCAGCCTTTCATACCTGATTAATACATGCAATATGTACAGAGTATAATTTAATAATTCTTAGACATGGAAATCAGCAATGATTAACCATAAGTATATTTGAATAAAACAACTCGAGATCGAGTTAAGGAAAACTTGTCTGTTCGGTCGATTACTGTTACGCAATTTATTAAGCTTTGTCTGAAGACCTAATATATAAATAATATCGATATACAAATTAGAATAATATCATCACAATATAATATTATTATATATATATATACATAGAATAACCTAAACACATATACATAACACACAACCCTATCAGTCTACAAACTACCTAAGACTCGGTATCAAGTCAAACTATTTCAGTCTTAGTTGAATCCGACACAATTCTAACATCCCAACGGTCTAGTCGGACAATTATCGAGTCTAATGTCGCTAAGACTGGGTCTAAACCGATTCACAAATATTTTAGATAATTTTATTATCTGTCAAAATAATTTTCATAGGCTTGTAATAATTTTTAGATAATTATTACAATTTATCATGATTTTTCAATCATTTATATCATATTTTATTATATAAATACCACATTATTCTATTATCATTAACATTTTAATATTAAATATTAATGAAAATCATATCATAATATTATAATATATTTATAATATCACAAAGTATTTTAATACTTTAAAATCATATTTATATGATTTTTAAGCAATTAAATCTATTATATCGATAATTGCTATTAATATTAAAATATTAATATTTTCATGACAAAATATCAAAAATTATATTTTATAGCTCAAAATATTTTTCTAACCCTTAAATCATTTTATATGATTTTTAAAACATAAATTCTATTTTCCATAATTTATTTAATATATTCATTAAATAAATCCATTACCATTAATATTAATTTATTAATGAATTTCATCACAAAATATCAAAAGTTATTAAAATAACTTCAAATATTTTCTTATACCATAATATAATTTTTCATGATTTTTTATGTATTAAAATCATTTTTAAATAATTTATTTAATATTATAATTAAATAAATTAAATACTATTTATATTCCAAAAATATTAAATATTTATGAAATATACTCTAAATAATTAAAAACTAATTTTCAGACATGAAAATAATTTTTAGAAATTTATTTTGTATTTTTAATAATTAAAAATCATTTTTTTCTATTTATTAAATAAAATAATTGATTTTCCGAAATTAAGTGTCATTAAAGGGCCCTATAGCGACAGAACCATTGCTATAGGTGTTCATGTGCCTAAACCCAGAATTCATGTCATGTCGCTAAGGTACCTAGTTTGACCGGTTTTAAATTAGTGTTCTTGTTGATTTCTGGGAAGCTTATGGTATTAGGATTGTAGTACAAATGTAATACTACAACCACAAACTAATTTCAGTGCCATACAACAACATATAAGCAAGATCTGGGCTTCCAAAATACTTATCAGAGGCTGTTCTTAAAATTCTGGGTTTTCCAAAGTCGATGTACATACTTTGAGGCTTTGAATCTTAGATTTCTGGACTCGGTTTGTGTCATCTAGTGGTTCATACATGTAGTAGAGATGTCAGGCTAAAATTCTATATCATCCGATCATAACAACAACATCACATATGATAGATAATGGCTGGTCAAACCTTGTCAGGACGCCTGTTCTTCACGATTTCTGGGTTTTCCAGATTTTGTTCTAGGTTGGTGGTTAACTCACGTTTGACCTTAATTATCTTCGATTCTATATACTTTCTGGGTGATCTAAAATCTTGAGGTTGTAGTACTTATACCAGACTACAAGTGGATTACACAAACATGGTCAAATCACTTGTCAAAAGCAAGATCCGAGGCCTTAAAAAATCTTGTCAGAGCCATCTAGGCAAATCTGGGCTGCCCATATTCAGTCTCCCATGGTCGGTCAACCATGTTTGACCACTTATATCTTCCAATCTAGACATGATCTGACCCTGTTTCCAGTTGCAGATCATAGTCCACATGACAAAGAACAAGTCTATAACTTAAAACTAACATAACATTTAACACATACAGATCTAAAGGCCCTAACATATAGATGTCAGGCCTTAAAATTAGGGTTCTAAGTCAGTTTGACAAACTTAGATTTTGGCTTCTAGATGTTATGGACCCTTGATATAACGTCTTAGATCACTAAATAACATCCCCTAACACAACTTTAACAAACAAATAACATTATATAACATACAACACATGAATTTACAAAAATTAGGGTTTTATACCTTTGATGCTTTGATCTTTGATTTCTGATGCATGTTTCTGATCTTGGAAGGCTAAAGGATGTTCTTGGCTTTATTTCTCACACTCTCTCACTCTAAGTTTCGAAAATATAGAGAGAGGAAAGGCTTGGACAAAAATGAGAAGTAAAGTAAGATTTTTACTTAATTTATAAACTTAGATTTTTATTCAATGAATCCAATCCTTGCAAGGTGGAACTAGATATCAGATTTGGCAAGATATAAGGCACATGTGATAAGCATAGAGTAGTGAGTCACCAAGATTTGGTAAATCCTTTACTTAAATTTTAAGAAAAGGGCATTTTCGTCATTTCACACCCACTAAGGGTATTTTGGTCTTTTCCTCTACAACTTGAAGGGCATTTTAGACATTTCCCTTTTATTACATAAAATTTAACACTTAGCCATTTAATCTTAACTTTTGAGCTCCCGAATTTTTGGGTTTTGAATATCTAAATTAGGGTTTTGGATTCCCAGAACTAAAATTAGTGTTTTTATACATATCGTTAGGGTTTTCTAACAGTTCGTTAGAGTTTTCTAACTTAAATATGACGTTCTTAACCTAAATTTAGGGTTTATTAAAGTTATAACTTATCGAATAAATTCCTTAATCTTAAATCACAATTGTACACATAAAATCTCTTATTAGGGTTTAATAACTTAACGTTGACGTACTTAAGATATACTTAGGGTTTGACACTGATATAATTTATCTGGTCAACCCTTGACCCTTAACCACATTCTTAACACATAAATGACCATACACACCGAACATATACACTTATATACTTAATCATGAATAATTCACCACAAAAATTTTTAAATCCATAAAATTTCTTTCTAGAAATGTGAAATCCATTCAATTATTTTTTTGTCTAGGTTCTAATATTGAACCTTAAATCAATCAATTATGATTTTAAAAATTTTCTAAATTATCGGGTTATCACATTCACCTCTTCTTCTAAGAATTTAGTCCCCGAAATTCACCTTACACCTTACACCCTACTGCTTACACCATTCATACACATCATCACATTCTACCCAATACACCACTCACAAGAGTAAAAATTTTCAAATTGTGCTGAGGAGTTATATAAACTATTGTCTGTCATTTTCACAAAGGTTTTATGGAAATTCATCCGCAAACCGTCATAACTTATAGACATAGTGGGTGATTAGCCCGTTATGCCCTGTACTGATCAAGTACTGCTGGTCGGAACCATTTTCTTGTTCCTCTTATCCGCCTTGGGCGCATAAAATTTTCTTACCTCAGTCTTATTGAATTCCGCACCAAATCAATTTGGTTCGGGAAAATTTTCAAAGAACGCTTAGAACTTTTTATAAACATTAGTCTAGCTGAATCAAATAGCGTAGACTCATATCAATAATCAATTTCAATCGATTTACGAATGTGTATAGCCAAATGCCATTGCCAAATTAAAATTTTGAAAATATTTCAAAAATGACGTCATGATGGCGTATTGTATTAACAGCTCGTTTGAGGATGTCGTCATTGCATGACTTTGTCATAACACATTATACAATAGCGGTACACCGATTTTTAGATCGAATTCACACTAAGTATTCGTGTATTTATAACTCTATCAACTTTTTATCATCTCTGCACCAGATTACATGGTACATAAGTGACAAATAAAAATATATTTTGATATTTCAAATCATTATCGTCTAGCTGAAACAAGTAGTATAGATTATTCTTTAAACCGTTCAATAATCATTACAAATATATATATATATATATATATTTTTTCAAAAGCACATAATGCGTATTTAAGTTGATGTCAAAATTTCGAAGTCTACCATAGCTAGGAGTTTTGGAAAACTTATGTCTCCACTAATAAACATTCGCTTAAACAGTCTATCTATTCCTATTATCCTCAATACTCCATTCACACAAAACTATACCCAGTTCGTCAAACCACACATATGAGTTCATGAACTTTCCACAATCATATGAGTTTAAGAACTTGTCCTAGTCAGACCTTTGGCGTCCATTCGTTGAGGGGTTCATAAACATTTACATAACTATGAGTTACGAACGTAACATAAGTATGAGTTTTAAGAACTCATACGTAACCTTATATTCTCTACCTATGACCTATCTATCTGTTATACATATGAGAAAGGAATCACCCTCTTAACAGGTATATAGAAAATAGCGCGACACAGACATTTCAATGATTATAAGTGTTAGAAACTAAGTGGTTTTTACACCAAGTACAATTCCCCGTCCATAACAAGGAATCATACAACTCAGCTGCCGACATGAGTCCTCAATTGAAATCCCCACCTAATATTAACTCCCTTCTCAATACGAATTTCATTCAACTCGTATTCATAATCCTTTCTTGAATCTGTACCAATCATAGTACAACTTTCATACAACATTCTTGCCGTAAACTTTTCAATCATTAGATTGATTCTTTTCCCTGCTATCACCTGATTAGATCACGTGGTGATCTCATCGTATATATTACGATTCATTTCTATAATATGATTGTTTCGTTTTACGATCTCCTATCACTGCACTTTTAGCCTTTTAGACTCTATCTATTCACCACTACTGTTCAACTTTATTATCAGAGTTGGGGAACTCTGTATCTTTACAACTCGCCGAGATTCGTCTTTGAATCTTACCGACCAACTAACTTTATGTGAGTTAGATCTTATCCTAATCACTGCGGTTATTGGTCTCAGGTATTCCTACATAAGGTTCATAACCAACATCTTTGATACCAACTGTAGTAGCCCCAAATCCAGGTCCCAAATCACCACGGATCTGCTATACTAATTCTATAACTATTGCAGAAGATATAAACATATATTGTTTATACAATAAACTTACACACTTTTCCCCAAGGTCAAGAACCTTCACTTAATACACAGTTCATAACTTATTTGACTTACAACAACATTAATATACAATACTTATTCAAATTTAACTGCACCTAAAGCTGGATCTGTCTTTAACTTTTCCTTGTATCCGACGAATTCGTCTTAATCTGCAATGTTTATCATGATATAGCAAGGGTGAGCATAAGTTTGCCCAGCAAGTATAAATTTATTTAAGGATATATCATGACTGAAAGAATTTGAATAATAAGCTGGCTATAATTCTTCAATATAGTTGAAAACTTGCATGAACAAACTTGCATAGCTAAAGAACATTTAACATGAACATATCAATTATATCTGGACCGAATGGTAATGAAGGTGATCAGCCTTTCATACCTGATTAATACATGCAATATGTACAAAGTACAATTTAACAATTCTTAAACACGGCAATCAATAATGATTAACCATAAGTATATTTGAATGAAACAACTCGAGATCGAGTTAAGGAAAACTTGCATGTTCGGTCGATTACTATTACGCAATTTATTAAGCTTTATCTGAAGACCTAATATATAAATAATATCGATATACAAATTAGAATAATATCATCACAATATAATACTATTATATATATACATAGAATAACCTAAACACATAACAAATAACCCTATCAGTCTACAAACTTCCTAAGACTCGGTATCAAGTCAAATTATTTCAGTCTTAGTTGAATCTGACACAATTCTAACATCCCGACGGTCTAGTCGGACAATTATCGAGTCTAATGTCGCTATGACTCGGTCTAAATTGATTCACAAATTTTAGATAATTTTATTATCAGTCAAAATAATTTTCATAGGCTTGTAATAATTTTCAAATAATTATGACCATTTATCATGATTTTTCAATCATTTATATCGTATTTATATTATATAAATACCACATTATTCTTTTATCATTAATATTTTAATATTAAATATTAATAAAATCACATTATAATATTATAATATATTTATAATATCACAAAAGTATTTTTAATACTTTAAAATCATATTTATATGATTTTTAAGCGATTAAATCCATTATCTAATAATTTCTATTAATATTAAAATATTAATATTTTAATGACAAAATATCAAAAGTTATATTTTATAACTCTAAATATTTTCTATTAATTTCTATTAATATAATTTTTCATGATTTTTCAAGTATTAAAATTATTTTTAAATAATTTATTTAATATTATAATTAAATAAATTAAATACCATTTATATTCCAAAAATATTAAATATTTATGAAATATACTCTAAATAATTAAAATCTAATTTTAGGACTTTAAAATAATTTTTAGAAATTTATTTTGTATTTTTAATAATTAAAAACCATTTTTTCTATTTATTAAATAAAATAATTGATTTTGCAAAATTAAGTGTCACTAAAGGGCCCTATAGCGACAGAACCGTCGCTATATGTGTTCTTGAGCCTAAACCCAGAATTCATGTCAGTCGCTAAGGTACCTAGTTTGACCGGTTTTAAATCAGTGTTCTTGTTCATTTCTAGGAAGCTTATGGTGTTAGGATTGTTGTACTAATGTAATACTACAACCACAAACTAATTTCAGTGCCATACAACAACATATAAGCAAGATCTGGGCTTCCAAAATACTTGTTAGAGGTTGTTCTTAAAATTCTAGGTTTTCCATAGTCGAGGTACGTACTTTGAGGCTTTGAATCTCAGATTTTTGGACTCGATTTGTGTCATCTAGTGGTTCATACATGTAGTAGAGATGTCAGGCTACAATTCTATATCATCCGATCATAACAACAACATCACATATGACAAATAATGGCTGGTCAAACCTTGTCAGGACGCCTGTTCTTCACGATTTCTGGGTTTTCCAGATTTCGTTCTAGGCTGGTGGTTAACTCACGTTTGACCTTAATTATCTTCGATTCTATATACTTTTCTGGGTGATCTAAAAGCTTGATGTTGTAGTACTTATACCAGACTACAAGTGGATTACACAAACATGGTCAAATCACTTGTCAGAATCAATATTAGAGGCCTTGAAAAATTTTGTCAAAGCAATCTGGGAAAATCTGGGCTACCCAGATTTAGTCTCCCATGGTCGGTCAACCATGTTTGACCACTTATATCTTGCAATATAGACATGATCTGACCCTGTTTTCAGTTTCAGATCATAGTCCACATGACAAAGAACAAGTCTATAACTTAAAACTAACATAACACTTAACACAGACAGATCTAGAGGCCCTGACATATGGTTGTCAGGCCTTAAAATTAGGGTTCTAAGTCAGTTTGAAAAACATAGATTTTGGCTTCTAGATGTTATGGACCCTTGATATAACATCTTGGATCACTAAATAACATCCCCTAACATAACTTTAAAAAACAAATAACAACATATAACATACAACACATGGATTTACAAAAATTAGGGTTTTATACCTTTGATGCTTTGATCTTTGATTTCTGATCCATGTTTCTGATCTTGGAAGGCTAAAGGATGTTCTTGGCTTTGTTTCTCACACTCTCTCACTCTAAGTTTGAAAAATATAGAGAGAGAAAAGCCTTGGACAAAAATGAGAAGTAAAGTAAGATTTTTACTTAACTTATAAACTTAGATTTTGATTCAATGAATCCAATCCTTGCAAGGTGGCACTAGATATCAAATTGGCAAGATATAAGGCACATGTGATAAACATAGAGTAGTGAGTCACCAAGATTTGGTAAATCCTTTACTTAAATTTTTAGAAAAGGGCATTTTGGTCATTTCGCACCCACTAAGGGTATTTTGGTCTTTTTCTCTACAACTTAAAGGGCATTTTAGACATTTCCCTTTTATTCCATAAAATTTAACACTTAGCCATTTAATCTTAAATTTTGAGCTCCTAAATTTTAGGGTTTTGAATATCTGAATTAGGGTTTCGGATTCCCGAAACCAAAATTAGGGTTTTCGGACGTATCTTTAGGGTTTTCTAATAGTTCGTTAGAGTTTTCTAACTTAAATATGACGTTTTTAACCTAACTTTAGGGTTTACTAAAGTTATAACTTATCCAATAAATTCCTTGATCTTAAATCACAACTGTACACATAAAATCTCTTATTAGGGTTTAATAATTGAAATTTGACGTTCTTAAGTTATATTTAGGGTTTGACACTGATATAATTTATCGGGTCAACCCTTGACCCTTAACCACATTCTTAACACATAAATGACCATACACACCGAACATATACACTTATATACTTAATCCTGAATAATTCACCACAAAAATTTTAAATCCATAAAATTTCTTTCCAGTAATGTCAAATCCATTCACTTATTTTCTGTCTAGGTTCTAATATTTAACCTTAAATCAATCAATTATGATTTTAAAAATTTTCTAAATTCTCGGGTTGTCACAATAACAACTAAGCATGAAAATGAAATAACAAATACAATATAAACAGAATTAACAAGAGATAAAGATAGAAATAATGGGGTGCCTCCCATCAAGCACTAAGTTATAGTCAATTAGCTTAACTATCTCTGACTCAATCATGTTGAAGAAAGAATGGAGTTTACTTTCTATCTGTCAACCTCGCCACCAAAATAATGCTTTAGCCGCTGTCCATTCACTTTGAACGGCTTGTCTGAGAATTTGTCGAACACCTCTACTGCACCATGTGGAAAAATTGTCATCACTGTTAATGGCCCTGACCACCTTGATTTGAGCTTCCCAGGAAAAAGTTTAAGTCTTGAATTAAACAACAGAACTCTTTGTCCCGGCTCAAATACCCTCTCTATAATCTTGCGATCATGCCATTTCTTCACCTTTTCCTTATACAGCTTGGAATTTTTATACGCCTGCAATCTGAATTCATCCAACTCATTGAGTGGAAGTAGGGGTTTTTCTCCTGCAGCCTTCAAATCAAAATTGAGCTTCCTAATTTCCCAATATGCCTTATGCTCAAGCTCCATAGGTAGATGACAAGCCTTTCCATAAACCAACTGAAAAGGTGACATGCCCAACGGAGTCTTATAAGCAGTCCTATATGCCCAAACAGCATCATCAAGCTTTAATGACCAATCTTTTCTTGTGTGATTCACAACTTTCTCTAAAATTCTCTTAACTTCACGATTTGAAACCTCTGCTTGGACATTAGTTTGAGGATGATAATTTGTAGCAATGTGATGATTTACCCCATACTTAGCCAATAGAGCTGTGAACTACCTATTACAAAAATGACTGCCTTCATCACTAATGATAGTCCTTGGAGTCCCAAACCTTGTAAAAATACTCCTTTGTAAAAATATTAGGACCACTTTGGCATCATTCGTTGGAAGAGCTGCCACTTCCACCCACTTTGAAACATAATCAACTGCTAACAAGATGTATAGATTTCCACATGAAGAAACAAAAGGACCCATGAATTTTATCCCCCAAACATCAAAAATTTCCACCTCGAGTATCATGTTCAATGGACTTTCATTCCTTTTCTAAATATTCCCAACTCTTTGACATTTGTCGCATCTCTGGACAAAACTGTAAGCATCCTTGAAAATCGTCGGCCAGTAGAATCCTGCTTGTAACACTCTAGCCGCTGTTCTTTCTCCACCGTAGTGACCGCCATATAATGAAGCATGGCAATCCTGCAAAATCCCCTCTGTCTCACTATATGGGATACATCTCCTAATCATCTAATCAACACATTGTTTGAACAAATATGGTTCATCCCATATAAACCACTTCACGTCATGCAAAAATTTATTCTTTTGATGACCAACTATGTCAGAAGGGACCATCCTACTTACCAAGTAGTTCGCATAGTCTGCAAACCATGGCACTTCCCCTTTTACCACAAACAACTGTTCATCTGGAAAGGACTCATTAATCACAGTCTTGTTATCTACCTCCCTTCCCGGATTTTCCAGTCCAGATAAGTGGTCCGCCACTTGGTTCTCAGTTCCCTTTCTGTCCTTAATCTCTAAATCAAATTCTTCCAACAGAAGTATCCACCTGATCAAACGAGGCTTTGCATCCTTCTTTGCCACCAAATGTCGAATTGCCGCATGATCCATGTACACTATCACCCTTATACCAATCAAATACGATCAAAACTTGTCAAAATCATACACAACTGGCAGTAATTCCTTCTCTATGGCGATGTAGTTCAACTGCGCATCAGTAAGGGTCTTGCCTGTATAGTATATCACATGAAAAATCTTTTCCTTTCACTGACCCAAAATAGCCCCCACAGCATAATCACTGGTGTCACACATCAATTCGAATGGTAGGTCCCAATCTGGTGCTATAATTACTGGTGCTGAAGTTAACGTCCTCTTCAAATGCTCAAATGCAGACACACAATCCTCATCAAACTTTAACTGTGCATCCTTCTCCAATAAACTGCAAAGTGGCTTTGTTATCTTGGAGAAGTCTTTAATGAATCTGCGATAAAATCTTGCATGTCCTAGAAAACTTTGAACACCTTTCATTAAAGTTTGTGGCGAAAAATTCTCAATAGTCTTTAATTTGGCTTTGTCCACCTCAAGTCCCTTCTTCGACACCTTATGTCCCAGAATTATGCCTTCTTGTACTATAAAATGGCACTTTTCCTAATTCAACACCAAGTTTGTCTCAACACATCTTCTCAAAACCATCACTAAATTTTCAAGACACAAATCAAAAGAATCCCCAAATACTGAAAAATCATCCATAAATACCTCCACATTATGCTCCACCATATCCGAAAAGATAGCCATCATACATCTCTGAAAAGTGGTTGAGGCATTGCACATACCAAAAAACATCCTTCTGAAAGCAAAAGTACCATATAGACGTATAAAGGTTGTCTTTTCTTGGTCTTCTAGAGCTATAACAATCTGATTGTAGCCTGAATACCCATTCAGAAGGCAATAAAACTCATGTCCCGCTAGTGTATCCAACATCTGATCGATAAATGGCAGTGGGAAGTGATCTTTCCTTGTAGCTTTGTTAAGTCTGCGATAATCCGTGCAGACTCTCCACCCCGTCACTGTTCTTGTTGAAATCAACTCATTATTTTCATTAGAGACTACGGTCATACCACCCTTTTTCGGTACACATTGTACCGGGCTCACCCATGAACTATCTGAAATTGGATATATAATGCCTGCATCTAGCCATTTCAACACTTCTTTCTTGACCACTTCCTTCATGATTGGATTAAGTCTTCTTTACTGTTCCACTGAAGGTTGGCTATCTTCTTCCAGTAGGATCTTGTGCATATAGAAAGATGGGCTGATCCCTTTTATATCTGTTATAGTCCATCCAATAGCTGACTTAAACTTTCTGAGAACTCTTAGCAGTTTTTCTTCCTGAAAAGATGTTAATGCAGAAGAAATAATCACAGGTAATTTTGAATTTTCTTTTAAAAACGCATACCTCAAATGATCTGGAAGTGGTTTTAACTCAAGTTCTGGATGTGTCTCAAGAGATTGCTTCAATTTCACTGATGACTCTCCAGCTTTCTTTAATGGCTCAATAAGAGTCTTGAATTTCCTGAACTGTGCAGTTATGTCCAGTATATGAAAAAGTTCTTCAACTTCCTCATCATATATTTCTGAATTTCCCACAATAGCATTTCTCAAAGGTTCTTGATTCACCAAGCTCTCTAATTCATCATTTAGAATCTTTTCCACCAAATCAACCCTGAAGCATTCCTCTTCATCTGTCAGAAATTTCATTGCCTTGAATACATTGAAAGTGACTTCTTGATCATGTACTCACATTATTAGTACCCCTTTCTGAACATCTATCAAGGTCCTTCCTGTAGCTAGGAATGGTCTTCCAAGGATGATCGGTATACTTCTGTCTTCTTCATAATCTAATATGATGAAATCAGTCAGAAAAATGAATTTATCCACTTTAACCAGTACATCTTCCACAATCCCCCGTGGTAAAGTGATAGACCTGTCAGCTAGTTGTAAAGAAATATTTGTTGGCCTTGGAGCCGATAATCCCAACTGATTGAACACTGACAAGGGCATCAAATTGATACTTTCCCCAAGATCACACAAGCATTTGCTGAAACTCATCTTTCCAATTGTACTTGGTATCGTGAAACTGCCTGGATCCTTCAGCTTTGGAGGTAATTTGCGTTGAAGCATTGCACTGCATTCTTCCGTCAAGTCTACTGTTTCAAAATCTTCTAACCTCTTCTTCCTTGACAAGATGCCCTTCATAAACTTTGCATAACTAGGCATCTGTTCCAATGCCTCAGCGAAGGGTATGTTGATCTGCAACTTTTTAAATACCTCCAAAAACTTACTAAATTGGTTGTCTTCCCTCTACTTATGTAGTCTCTATGGATAAGGAATAAGAGGGTGAACTATTGGTATCTTATTTATGGGCTTCTCAAAAGAACCTTCTTTATTCTTCTCCTCTTGCTGCTGTTCTGCACCTTTATTATTCAAACTTTCCTCAGACACATTTTCATAACCGCGCGACCGTGCGATCTCCCCTTATAAAAGTGGCGTAGGCGCGCCATGCTAATTTCCTGCAACTTGTTTCCTAAACCTAAGTGTAATTGCTTGACATTGTCCCTTCCCTTCCATTTTTGGATTGGCCTCTGTTGTACTTGGCAATAAACCTTGTGGTCTGTTGTTAAGCATGCTAGCCATCTGACCCATTTGAGTTTCCAAGTTTTTAATAGCCACTGCTTGACTTTTAATCATCACTTCAGTATTTTCCATGTACTTCATCATCATCTCCTCCATCTCTGACTTCTTTCTTGCTGAGGTGCAGGTGCTGGATGATGTTGTTGTTGTTAAGAAAATCTAGGTGGATAGGGTAGTCTTGGTGCAAACTGTTGTTGAGATGGTTGTGACTAAAATTGATTTTATGGTTGAAACTGACTTTGTTGATTGCTTTGGTTATTCGACCAACTGAAATTTGGATGGTTATGGTTGTTGGAGTTGTATGTATTCTGAAATTAACCTTGATCCTTCTGGTAGTTGCTCACACATTGTACAAACTCTGAACTGATAGCATATTGGTCAGTTAAATGTGACCCTGCACATATCTCACACACGAAAGCAACTGCCTTTGCCTTAGTTTCCGCCAAAGAATCAATCTTCTTTGCCATGGACGACATCTGTGCTGACAAGTGAGTGATAGCATCCACCTCTAACAAACCTGTAACTTTGGGCTGTGGCATCCTGGCAGTAGGATTTTGGAAATCATTCGTTGTCATCATCTCAATAAGATTATAGGCCTCTTCATAGCTCTTTGCCCATAAAACTCCTTCTGCGACTGCATCTACAATAGGCCTTGACTGCCATCCAAATCCATTATAGAACGTATTAATCACCATCCAATCTGGAATACCATGGTGTGGACACTTCCTTAGCATCTCCTTGTATCTTTCCCATGCTTCATATAGAGATTCACCCTGTTGCTGCTCAAACTGGGAAATTGTTGTCCTCATTTTCGCAGTCTTAGCCATTGGAAAAAATTTGGCTAAGAATTTTTGTGCTAGGTCCTCCCATGTTGTGATAGATCCTGAAGGTAAAGAGTGAAGCCAACTTCTTGCTTTATCCTGTAATGAAAATGGAAATAGTCTAAGTCTGATCGCATCCTCTGTTACCCCGTTGTATCTAAAGGTGTCACATATTTCAATGAAACTCAATAGATGCTCATTTGGATCATCTGTAGCAGCACCCCCAAACTATACCGAATTCTGCACCATTTGAATAGTGCCTGGTTTTATCTCGAAAGTGTTGGCTGCTATAGCTGGCCCGACTATACTTGACTATAATCCATTGATGTTCGGCATCGAATAATCTCTTAATGCCCTATGCTCCTCTCTTTGCTCTTCTGCTGCCATGTTGGATGTTGTGGTCTCTAAAGCTTCTTGTAAATTTCTACGCACCGCGTGTGCATAAAATATATACAAGTATCTGAAACATAAACAAAAACAAAAATAGAAATAAGATAAGATTAGAATTGTCTAAGTCATACAAATTTAGCATAAAATTGATGATAATAATAATAAAATTAAACGCCTTTCCCCGGCAATGGCGCCAAAAACTTGTTGCCTCCTTTTTAGTCTTAATAAAAGAACTCTAACTCATGCAAGCATACATGGGTTAACAAGTAGTACAGAGTAAGAAAAGTATCGATCCACGGAGAAAGGTTTTAAATCTAAATTAGCATACATCAATCATGTCACTATTTTCATATGCTTAAATGAATACTCACAATTTTAAGTTAAACTAAACTCCACTGATGAATAAAAATATAATACTACAATAATGAATCAAATTTGGAAAGAATGGGATTCTAACTTCATTTCATATTTCATCTAACTATTACCATCATGTAAAGCTTATACATTCATCATGGAAAATTAGCCAAGAGCACAAAGGTAGACATAACCATTTTTCAATGAATTATGACCTATTTACATAACCTCCACATCTGATAGAAATCATGTAATCAACAATATTACCAAAATCACTATATGTCTATGTGAAATTGCAGCAATAATGAATTAAAATGTAGGCTCTTACATTACTACATACGGTGAAATAGTATATTTCTATCTGGTTCATGAAATACAAAGCTAAACATCTCAGCCTCATAAACGTATGCTATTATGATTATATCCATACCCATATTTCATTTTTAAATTTCTTATAAGTATATAAGATGAATGGTGATTAAACATTCATTCATTACGCTCAATCATAATAGATAATCCGATGATAAGCATACAATCAAACAATTAGGCATATAAGTATAGACTACATATCAAAATCCGTTAGAATCCCATAATGTAGTTTAGTTCATTTCTGAACCGAAAACCATTATCGGATTGAAGTAACACATGGAATTAAATAATACAAAAGAGAGATGAAAGTGAATTGATTAAACCCAATTGCAGAATCTGTTCCAATGTGTTGTTCCAAATCACCAATGATTAATTATTCAATAACTAAATTAAAGAGAAGATATAGAATATCTCCAACTTTGATCAAAACCTCCCTAGAACTCATTCAAAACTAAGAACCCTAAATTACTTAGATGAAAAACTGATCAAAGACCCAATACTCCACATTTGGTGCTAACCAGTATTGTTCAGATAAGATCAAGCGCTCAAAATTCAAATTTTAAAATAAGTCAAGAAACAGATTTCAGACGACTCGCGCGGTCGCACGTGATCCTAGTATAAAATGGGTGCGGGCGCGCGATGAGTATGTCTGTCGAAGCTTTGGTGCAGGTGCGCGAGTTTCTTTCTTATTTTAGGCGCGGCCGTGTGTAGGTGCAATTCTAGCTTCTGTAGGCAAGTAGCATGGGCGCGCGTAGGTGCAATTCTAGCTTCTGTGTCCTATCCTCTAATGTTTTGCTGCTGTTGCTGCTTCTTGTTCGTCGTCTTTCCTTCATCTTGCCTTTTTTTGCATAACGCTCATCCACTGCTTTAGTTCCTCATCTACCCATGTCCATCATGCATAGTCCTTGCTAGCTCGTGTCACCATGCTCATCCATGTCTTTCCTTGCCTTAGGAGTTCAACCACAAGAAATGCTAAACAAACATAAAATGCATAAAAACATAGTAAAATCTACTTGATATTAGCATAAATCTCGTGAATTGATATCCAATAAGTAGGTATAAAACCTACTTATCATCTTCTCAATTCCAGTCTCATCATTGGCTAAAATAGACTATAAATATCAAACAACTCGAATAATGAAGATGAACATAGTAACTAACTAATATTTTGAATTTTTTTATAGACACAAATAAAAACTATTTACAACTACTCTACTATGCAAACTATTATGCACTTACACTACATGAATGCAAACATATAATAAACCTAAACTAACCAAACACGATAACTTATGCAAAACTAAAATAATTACATTAAACATGTAAAACTAAACTAATCAACTCCCCCAAACTTAACAATTACAATGTCCTCATTGTAAAATAAAGCATTAAGTAGAAAAGAACTTCCCCGTAATCAGCTAAGAGTGAGGTGATGGTGGCGTGGCACAAAGACTAAAAAATCCTCCACATCGGAATTTGAAGGAGGATACTGTGTCATAGGCTCAGGGTGGTGGCTTCCCTTTCCATAATCTTTTGCTTATTTATTTAACCCCCAATACCTGCAATGAAGAGAGACAACATGTATTAGAATAGAACTTTGGATTAGAAGAGAATCTTAATAAGCAAAATAATTCCTATCTACTAAATAAACTACTAAAGCATATAAATATAAAAATTCTTGGGTTGCCTCCTAGTCAGCGCTTGATTTAAAGTCTTTCAACCTGACTTTGTCTTATCAATGCTATCCAATTCCCCTTCAAAAATTGAGGAACCCTCCATCCATCGAAAATAATGTAACATTTGGTAGGTTCCCATTCATGATGGCTTTCGAATTAAAGTCACCTAGCATGCTTTATTTAAATAAGTGCCCAATTGAGAATGTTAAATAACTAGGTGCTTTTTCATCCGTTGAGCCTATAATTCGATTGGGGCTTTAAGGCTTGGGAAGCACAACGGGCTCTTCTTCTATCTTCTCCTCCTCATCCCACCATGGCTTCTCATTTGTACTAGCTTTCATGTCATAAAGAGCCTTTCCGATAACATGACTACCGAGCGGGCACGATTTTGCAAATCTAACTGGACCCTTGATCTTTGGCAGAGAAGGGACTTGGGGCACTAATAACATCGGATCATCCTTGTTGGTACTCATAGTTAGTTCTTCACCGACGTTGTTTTCATTATCCTTACTTATCTCCACTTTTTCAACTTCTCGTGTCTCATCCAGTTGTAGATTTGGTTCGGGCACTTCGTCAATCTCGGAATCCATGTCATAACACCAATTATGTTGAGGACAGTTGTTCAAGGCTTTGAACATTTGATCTATCTTATTCTGTAGATTTTGAATTGATATCTTTTGATTAATCCTCCTCTCCTCATTGGATGTTACGAACTTGGATAACAATTCCTCCAACCTTGAATTATCCGTCTCAGTTTTGGAATCCATGTATTGAGGACCATGGGTTGAAGTGGGAATGAGTTGTTCCATCTGGTACTGAAAATTGTGGCTCGATATTACTTGACTCATCATCCTTTCCTCTTGGTTTGCTATGATTTTTAACATGAATTCTTCCAACTGTGACTTTTCTTCTTACAATGGAGGTGGACATGAGAATTTCGGTGTGTATGTTGGATTTGGAGCAGAGTATTGATCTTGATAATTATAGCTACATGAAGAATCCGGGTGATACCCCCAAACTTGATGATAACTGGGATATGAATAGTTGTTGAGGTAGTTACCACCATATTGTACCGGCCCAAGACTGATGGTGCACTGATTACTCGGGTGATTGCCAGCATAATAATTGCAAGTAACTGATATCCTTCAATTACATTAGGCTACAACAACGTCCAACTCCTCGAAAGTGTCTCAAGTTGTGCTGATAATGCAAAAAATACATTGAGTTCATCAATCCCTGTGTCCCTTGGTTGAGTCATACTCGAATATGGCCTTTGATAATTGCATCTAGCCATGGTACCTGAAACGAGAGAAAAATAAGAAGATAATAAAATAAAAGAAAAATAAAGAAAGAAAAAAAAATGTTTAAATTAAGACTAATTTGATTGAAGCTAATATTGGCAAAAAAAAAATATTAAACAAATTCCCCGACAAAGGTGTCAAAAACTTGTTGGGTAAAATCTAATTACGCATAACACGCAAGTATATGTGGTCAACAAGTAATAAAGTGAAAGTAGAGTATCGTTCCCACAAAGAATTAGTTAACAAGAATTACTAAGTACTAACCTATAACCAATTTAATCTTATTTAAACAAATGATTTAATATTTTAATTTAAAATAATTAATTAAACTATTACTAACTATCCCTAGAATGAAACAAGATAATGAAGACTCGAGATTATAATTTCACTTATTATTTCATTTAAGTCAACACACTTCGTGTTATGCTAAGTTATTTTAATGGATTGTTAATCAAGAACACGAAAGTAAAATATGGCCATCTCTCAACGCACCATACTCATATCAAATCAAATCCACAGATGATAGAATCAAATTGAACACCCTAATTTACTAACCCACTATATCTCTATGTGAAATACAATTAAAAAGGGTTTAAGTGTAAGTTCTTATTAGACTATATGCAATGCCTCGGTATATCTCTATCCTAAGCACAAAACATGAATTCCAACTCCATGTAAAATACATAAATACATGCTATTATGATCAGATCTAAATCCATAATCCGTCTCTCGAGTTCATATAGATTATCACAGTAATTGTTAGCTAGGCAATTAAGCAATTAAGGGCAAACAATAATAGACAATCCAAATATAGCTAATAAGACTAACAAAGAAGCATATCAAAGTAAACTACACAATAAGATCCATAGTAATCTCAAAATAGAGTTTAATTCATAACGGAACTAGAATCCATCATACACAATTGATTAAGCATTAAAAGATACAAATAGATAAGAAAAGAAATTAGAATTGAGATAAACAAATCTGTATTCTCTTGCTTCCAATCTGTTTCTCAAATGATGATCAATAGCTTCAATCATCAGTTCTAATCTAATCTAGGGTTCCTAATCTTCTATAATCTAATCTCATGCAATCCTCCTTTATGCCTCCCATCATGTATTTATAGGTTACAAGTCTAATTTTTAGCTTAGGAGCAAACCCAATCCAATTTAGAGTCAAAAAAGTATCAAAGTTCGACCCAAAACGCGACAAAAACTTGTTGTGGCCCGTACCCCCGCCCCGACGGGGGTTTCCTTCACAAAAGGCCCGCCCCAGCAAGCTATGCTACTGTTTTGTAGCTTGTACTCCTGCCCCGACGAGGGTTTTGTGCATAGAAAGCCCGCCTCAGCGGGGTCATTTTTCTGCCGCAGTGTCCTCTAGTAAAACAGCCATAACATTTGATCCAGGAGGAGTTAGAAGGCCTGTCACCTATCAAATCGAAGCTATCGACGAGCTCTACAACTTCCATATTTTGAGAACTGATAAATTTCGGACCAAAAAAGATCGAAATTGAGCTTGAAGTAGATGTTATGTAAATTGCACGTATGAGAACTCTTAGCTTTGATCTTCGTTGATAAAAAGGCCATAACTCTTGCATCCGAATTCCGATTGGGATGATTCAAGACGTTCCAGAAAGATAAGAAGAAGCTCTACAGTATAATACAAGTTCCAAGTCAAGAACATGCATCCACCTAGGTGTTAAAAGCCCTGTAATCTCCCCTTCTTGTATTTGCTTACATATTTTAGTCCAAAAGATGTCCAAAATTGCTTTTCTTTGCTTCTTCATACCAATGTTATGTCATAGCCTACAAAATAACATAATATGTATGAAATGTAACTAAGAAACATAGGTTTAAGTAACTAATTCAAGTAATAGATACTGGATAAGTAGGTATAAAACCTACTTATCACCAAAATAGTCCGTTTAAATCATATTATTTTCGTTTCTTCTTGTATTTTCACAATCAACAGCCATAAGGCCTTATTTGGCAAAACATTTTTAAAATAAAGACTTAACATTCCTTAAGCCTTGTTTGGCAAAACTGAATTAAAACTCTTTTAACTTATTTTAATAACTTATCTACAATAGAGTTTAATTATCACACTTTATTCAATTAAATTTCCATATTCAAATTTAATTAAATTAAAACTAACAACAACCTATTAAATCAATTTGCCACATAATCCAATACAACAAAATTATAATTTTCATTATAATTTTATTTAATAAATTAATACATCACTTAAATTACTAAATTAAATTAAAACAACATTATAATAATTCATTTATTCCTTATCAACTCTCTAATCTAATTATTAAATTAAATTAAAATATTATCTAATAATAATTAATTCATCACCCTTTTATTTTAATTAACTTCAAAATACCAAATTACTAATTATCAACTTAATTAACATATTACCTTAATTAAGTTAATTCCCCACAACTCATGAATGATTTATTTAACTAATAAATAACTAAATTAAACACATATTTATTTAACAATAAACACATAAATTAAAATATTTATTTAATTTAATAAATATTTAAAATTAGAATTAAAATTAAAATTCTGGATTGTTACAATCATCTTCAATTTCTCTAATGATCCATTGCTTAATAATTAAATCTATTTCTATCATCCTTAAAGCTTACTACACCGAAAATCCTTAATCCTTCATCCACAACTTTTCTATACCCCGGTATAGTTCATCAAACTAACCACGCGTTATGAGTTCAAGAAACTTTCCATAATAATATAAGTTTAGGAACTTATCCTAGTAATATGTAGTCTAAGAACTAATAAGGAACTGTCCATACGCTTAGGGGTTCAAAAACATACCGTATGATTATGAGTCACAAACTTACCATAAGTATGAGTTTTAAGAACTCGCATCTAACCTTATATTCTCTACCTATCCGTTATACACATGAGAAAAGAATCACCTTCTCCGGATGTATATAGAAAATAGCGCGATACAAACATTTTAATGATTATCAAGGTGATAGACTAAATGGTCGTTAAACCAAGCACAAAACCCCTGTCCATACAAAGGCTTGTACAACGCAACTAACACATGAGTCCTCAATTAAAATACCACATAATTCTAGCTTTCCCTTACTCAATACAAATTTTATTTAATCCGTATTTCATCATCTACAATTCTTTTCTGAGTTTGCATAGTACAATTTCATAGTACAACTTACATACAACATTTCTGCTATAAAGTTTTCAATTATTTGATTGATCCTCTTTCCTGCTATGACCTTATCAGATCACGTTGTGATATCTTATTACAATCATATTATATTACGATTTTTTTTTATCTTATGATCGTTTTATTTTACGATCTCCTTTCCCTTTATACTTTTAGTCTTATAGACTCTATCTATTCATTATTACTGTTCATTTTTATCATTAGAGTTAGGTAACTCTGTATCTTTATAACTTTTCAAGATTCGTTTTTGAATCTTATTTTCTTAATAATACCTTTCCCATATTCATCTCTTAGAACTTCAACTCTATTTGAGTTTATTCCTTATCCTCATCCCTGTAGTTATAGCCTAAGGTATTCCTACCTAAGGTTTATAACTATCAGCTTTGATACAAACTGTGACGCCCATAAATCCGGGTACCTTTTACCTCGGATCTGGTACATTACGATACATCATTTCTATAGCTATTGCGGAAGATATAAACATAAATTATTTATACAATAAACTTTTACAATATAATCCCCAAGGTCTGTAACCTTAACTTAATACATACCTTCAATATCCTACAATATTTACAATGTCATTTGCATCTAAAAATTTTAATAATTCTAACTACATAATAAACCAATTCTGGAATTTGCCTTTGCCTTTGCCTTTGTCTTTATTCAAGCCTTCATCTTAATCTGAAAATTTTATCATGATATAACAAGGATGGGCAACAATTTTGCCCATCAAGTTTAAGTACAATAAAAATATATCCTGATTGAAAAGAAATAATAAGCTGTCAAACTTTCAACAATATAATGATTCTGAAAGAGCATAAATCAATTTTTATGAATGAATGACTGAATTAATAATGTTGAGTGGTCAATAATGAACATAAACAAATTTAACTGAACCATTTGGTAATGAACATGATTAGCCTTTCATACATGATGAACATATACAACATGCACAATATGCGAATCAATAAATTATAGATATGGTATAATCAACAATGATTAACCACGAACATGCTTTGAAATAACAACTCAAGTTTGAGTTATTAAACTTGCATGTACCGCTGATTATCGCTAAGCAATCTAATTTAATTTCTTATGAAAGACCTATCATTAATAAGATCAATCTTGCAATTAGCATAATACACTTTATATCACAATACTATTACTCGAATAATAAATTAGCTAATATTTAGCCACACAATCAAATATTGAATAATTTGTTAACACATTTGTAATATTATTATCCCTTAATAATATTACTATCACTTAACTATTATCTTAAACTCTTATCTAATATTATTAATCCTTTAATAATATTTTAATCACATAATAATATTATTAATCACATAATAATATTTAATCACTCCTTAACATTATTAATCATTTAGTAAAATATTAATCATTCACAAATATAATTAATCATTTAATAATATTTTAATTATTTACCAATATTATTAACCGTTTAATAATATTTGAATCAAACACTAATATTATTAATCCTTTAATAATATTTTAATCCTTAACTAATATTATTAACAATTTAATAATATTTTAATTAATCACTAATATTATTAATCATTTAATAATATTTTAATTATTATCTAATATTATTAATTATTTAATAATATTTTAATCATTATATAATATTATGAATCATTTAATAATTTTTTAATCATTATTAATAATATTCAAATCACTTCTTAATATAAATAATAAAGGTCTCATACATTTTAATATGTAAATATTTTACATCTTGAAGCTTAAACCATTTATATTCCATTTCAAAAATATCTTTGACCTTTACTCGCAAATTCAGGGTTTAAACAGGTAATACATAGCTTCTATAGTAAAATTCAATCTACTATATTATTTCTTTAATTTAAATAAATTTTTTATATCATTTTGTCCGTTCATGAGTTAACATGGACCGTTGCCTCATATATACATATTTCATCCCGCTAGCACATTCGCTTTATTTTTCGTTTTACGAATATTAGCAATATATATATATATATATATATATATATATATATACACACACACACACACACACACACACAAGCGGATCCAGTCCAGGAGTCTAACTAGAGTAAAATGCGGACCAATATTTTTTTTCCTTTTTTCCTTTTTTTTTAAAACAACTAAAAAAAATAAATAAATTATGGAACTGAAATTTTTCCATAATACAGACATGTTTTGTTATATGTATCCAAATCACACCCAAAATATTGTATTATGGAAAAATTTCAGTTCCATAATTATTTAGTTTTTTTAAAAAAAACCAAAAAAAAAGTCTGTATTTTAAGAAAATACGGGAGTCCGGATAGGAACCGGACTATATATATATATTATTACATAATTCTTAGCTCAAAAACCTCATTTCGAAACCCAAAAGCCTCAAAATATCATTTTTATGATTAATACAAAATTTTAAAGGTTTCTCGTTCTTCGTTGCACCACAAAATAGTCTTATAAGCAACTGTTGCCTCTTCTACAGTCCTAATAAAAGAGCTCTAACTCATGCAAGCATACATGTGTCAACAAGTAATACAGAGTAAGTAGAGTATTGATCCCACAGAGAAAGTTGTGAAATTATAAACTCTTATGCATTAATTAACTCACTGTATTTATATGCTTAGACTAATAACTAGAATTGTTGAATTGAACTAATTGTACTAACAACTAAAAATAAGAATAATAATGGAATAATTATAAACTGGAAATAATTGGACCCTAACTTCATTTAATATTTCATCTAATCGCCACTATCATGCAAGAAGTGTTCACATATCATAGGAAAATCGCCAAGAGCACGAATAGAGTTATAACCATTTTTCAATGCACTATAACCTACTTACACAGCATCCATAGATGATAGACTCTGTGTAATCATCAGCACAACCAAAATCACTATATATCAATGTTAAATTGCAATTATATTGATTTTAAGCACAAGCCCTTACTCTAGCTCATACGGTGAAACAGTATATGTCTATCTGGTTCACAAAATACACAAGCCATATAAAATAGCCCCATATTCGTATGTTATCATGATTACAATCCATATTTTCATGTTCATTGTCAAATCCATACAAATACTAAGACGAATGGTGATCAGGCATTCATACATGTAAAACAATCACGATAGACTTCCCATATAATATGCAAAACAACCCTAGCATTTAAGCGTGCAACCAAACTACATATTAAAATCCGTTAGAATCCCATAATGGAGTTTAGTTCATGACTGAACCAAAAGCCATTATGGGATCAACGCTAAGTATGATCAATAAGCAAACAATTGAAATATGAAAGATAGAACGATCAAACCCAATCGCTGAATAAAAATCAATGATCAACGATTAAATCCTCATAGACATCCAATAAACACTAATAGAAATCCACAATGACAGAGAATCCCAAGAAGAATTGGAGAAGTAGACGTTTTGGCTTCGTTCTACGTTGGAATCTCTCCCAAGGTGTAAACCCTAGTTACTCTTCTCAAAATACGACCAAAACTCCCCTCGTGTGTGTCTGACACTCGTTGGATATCGTCTTAATCGATTACAATCTTTTAAAAATGGAAATTAAAATAAAACAAATCAATAGCTTCAACATCGCGCGCGACCGCGCGCCCCTACACTATGTTCCTCGCGCGGGCGCGTGACTTATAGAAAGTTTGCCTGTCCGGTAGGCCTCTCTGGCGGCGGTAGGCGCTCAAAGCAATTACATGTCATGCATTGGCAATTCGCAAGTCACGGTTACGGTTATTGTAAATGTCATGTTTCGCTTTACTACTTGCTCTATCATACTTGATCTTCTTCCATGCTTGGTCTCCATGCTTCATTGTACCTCCATGCCATGCACATCACCGCTTGTGCCTCGCCTTCACGCATCCATTAGCCTCATACCCTCTAATATCACCAAAATTAAGCCGATTCCTGTACTTATTCACAAAAAGGAGTTTTAAGTAAATGCAATGCAAAATAACATGAAATGCAACTAAAACACACTAAAATGTACTTGAGATGGACACAATTCGCATGAATTGGTATTCAATAAATAGGTAAAAATACCACTTATCAAATACCCCCAAACTTGAACTGTTGTTTGCCCTCAAGTAATGCATACTAATGAACAATGAAAATGCAACTACAAAACTATGCAACTGCTCTATGATGTAAACTAGTCTCACATAATCCCAGCCATAATAGAAATTCAGCCCAAATTACCTCAGTGAATTATCGAGATCCAAGAATACAAATTCAAACCAAACTATAGGCATAATGTCATACACTTCAATAATTCATATATGCTATAGAGATGTTGTGTGTGTGTGTGTGGTGTTTACCAAAACTTGATCTAAGCAAAGAATACGTATGCTACATTGCTCCAAACAGAAAATTATAGTCTAAATCAAGGCTCATGTACACTCATGCCACCTAGACTGTTTCAACATATCAACACAAACTAAGATTCAACGATGGGTTTATTGCTTTATTGCTAATCACGAGGGTGATTTTCACACTTTCCCGCGGTGTTTATTGCTAGTTTTCTTTTCTTTTTCTCTTTTTGTTTTCACATGACTGTTCAATGTCTTAATCCATTAGGCACACTGCTACCCATTAGCGAGCTTTCAACCAACGACTCCCAGACCATGAAAGACCTTAGGGCGCTAGGTGTAGAGACAATCCCCTTGGGCGTACTTACTCAAGTAGCCAGGGCCCCGAATTAAGACTAGCCACGTTATTGCTATTTGATTTTATTTTTTTTATACATAGCATATCCATGTTTTCCCAAAATTTTGCATGTCAATGTTTCATACAGTCTAAGAGCAACATTTTCCACATGTTTCTCTTTTTAAAACTACATGTTCTATCGAGCAATATAACATACATTTCTTAAACCTACAAGTGATTGTGAACACGTTCGTGCAAACCTAAAGCATTTAAACAGCAACATGAATCTCATTGTGTAAAAAATTATAACTCAGCTCATGTTATCCAACATACTCTAAAATCCTTCACAATTCACTATCATCATTGGCTAGGCAAGAATTTCTATAAAGCAAGAATTTGTGTGAGACATGCAACTAAAACATACTAACACAATCAACAAATGAATAAAAATTAAAAATTTTCTGCAAAATTTTATCGAACACAAAAACATGCAAAAGTAAACTAAATATGCAACAATTAAATAAAACTAAACTACTATTTCAAGCATGTGGAATGCTCCTAGTGGTATTTCCCTTCAGATATTTCAAAATATTCTGGTGAATCAAATAACCCACGTCAATATACTTGCCTGTAATGATACCCCACAGAATTATGGCCCTTTCTGCGGTAATCTCATGTTGATGCGACGACGGCAGTAGCTTCGCAAAAATGAACAGGTTCCACGCCTTGGCATATTGATTGGTAGCAATTTCTTTGGGAATATCGAGGTTGGGTCATCTGCAAGCTTTGTAAGTCCATTTTGTGCTTGGCACGCACAATTCTGCAATAACCAGCTCCAAATCTGTTTCCATATGTGCCCCTGTGATCCAATTGGCATCCCCCATCGGTGGTCTTTCGGTAATTCTGAAAAAAAAATTGATTGCGGCGGGTCTGTAGTCTACCTCGACACCTCAAACCATACTGATATCATCCATGGTGACTTTGGCGTTGGCATAAAACTCTCGGACTATGCTCATCGGAATGGGCGTGGGAGTAGCAGTAAATCCAACCCATCCCCTTTCGCGAATCATGGAACATAACTGGCCATCTTGTTCCTCCGGTTTGAAACTGTGCTCCTTGATGAATGTCTTCGCCACAATTCTGTAATACTCCTGCTGGGCTGCTAAATCCAAGAACTTGGTGTGGTCAAAAATATCCTCCTCGTGACTGCCAGAGGATGATGAGGAAGATGAAGATGGTTGTGCTCTCTTTGGACCCATTTTCAGATATTTGAGCAAGAATGCAGATGAACTTACTGAGAATGAATGAGAATTTTGGATGTGCTAATCTCCAACTTGTTTCTCGCTTAACCCAATTAGGAGCCCTAGCTTTATAGAGTAGATGAGGCGTGGGTTGAGCTTTAAGCGTGGAGAGAATCGTGGAGATTTGATGGGAGATATCTGACTTCAATTTATGGCGATAGAGATAGAGACGTGAGTTATGGAGAGTAAAAGAATTTCGCGTCTGTTATTATCCCAAATGAGAGTCCAAATGGTCCACAACTCTTTTTTAAAAATGTTCAGATTTGCCTCGATTCGGTTATACAAGCCTATGCCACGCCGAAAGTGTATCTTCAATTTGGTAGGCGAGACTTGCAGAATGTTTGTCGTTCTGATTGACTTAAGCTGTGGCGTCTTGAGTTCAGATATAGCATAGGTGCAAGGCCAGCAATGAAATGGCTTTGATATCTGCAACGCTCAAATTCAACTCCACTTTGCCTATCAGTTATGTTTTCCAATGATGGTTCCTGCATTAGCATTAATGCACATTGTTAAGATGTAAATGATCGCCAAGCAATTCTTGCAACACACTTAAGCATGAAAATCTAATATCCTATTAAAAATGAATGAGATATAACTAACTAAAGTAATTCAAAATGAATAACTAAAAAGTCAATGGGGGTAGAAATAATGGGTTGCCTCCCATCCAGCGCTAAGTTGTAGTCAATTAGCTTGACTATCTCTGAATCTCACGTCACATCAAGAATTGAGGTGCCTTCCTTATTGTCCACCGCACCCCGCAATTTAATGACTTCAGCTTTCATCATCGGCTTTACCTTCAGCTCTGAATTTGCACCTGTTACACACCTCAACGGTCCATACTTCCCCGATTTCTGTATCTCATTCTTTAGGCCCGAATCCACCAAGTCAACCAGGAAGCATTCTTCTTCGTCAGTTGGTAACTTTATTGCTTTAAAGACGTTGAAGGTGATCTCCTGATCCTGAACAAGCATAGTGAGTTCACCTTTTTGCACATCTATCGAAGTTCTGCCTGTGGCTAAGAATGGTCTTCCCAGTATGATCGGTATACTTTTGTCCTCTTCGAAATCTAGGATGATACAGTCAGCTAGAAAAATGAACTTGTCCACCTTAACCAACACATCTTCAACAATTCCCCGTGGATACGTGATGGATCTGTTAGCGAGCTGTAGAGAAATGATTGTTGGCCTTGGAGCCGACAATCCCAACTGGTTAAACACTGACAAGGGCATTAAATTTATACTTGCCCCTAGATCACATAAACACTTGTTAAAGTTCATCTTCCCAATTGTGCACAAAATTGTGAAGCTGCCTAGATCTTTCAGCTTTAGAGGTAGTTTGTGCTGAAGCACTGCACTACATTCCTCCGTCAAGGCTACCGTTTCAAACTCATCTAATCTTCTCTTCCTTGACAAGATACCCTTCATGAACTTTGCGTAGCTTGGCATTTGTTCCAATGCCTCGGCGAAAGGGATATTGATCTGCAGCTTTTTGAATACTTCTAAAAACTTGCTGAACTGTTTGTCTTCTTTTTGCTTAACTAACCTCTGCGGATATGGTACTTGAGGGTGAATTGGTTGTACTTGACTCTTGACCTTCACTTCTGAATTTTCTTTGTCTTACTCATCCTGCTGAACCTCAAAATTTTCCAGATTTTCTTCCTCGTCAGTCACCTGCTCTGCCTCGCACGGTCTCCTTAGTACTATCAAGGGCGGGCACGCGACTTGCAGTACCTTTCAAATCTTTTCCTGATCTCAATGTGATCGCTTGACACTACTCCTTCCCGTCTCTTCTAGGATTTATCTCAGTGTTACTTGGCAATGAACCCTAGGGCCTGTTGTTAAGCATACTCGCCATTTGCCCTATTTGAGTCTCCAAATTCTTGATAGCCACTGCTTGGCTTTTGATCATGACTTTCATATTTGCCATGTATTTCAACATCATCTCCTCCATCTTTGATTTCTTTTCTGGCTGTGGTGCAACTGGAGTGTGATGTTGTTGTTGATGAGAGAATCCTGGTGGAAACGGTGGTTTTGGTATAAACTATGGCTGAGATGATTGTGACTAAAATTGATGATTCGGCTGAAACTGACTTTGTTGATTTCCGTAGTTATTCGACCAACTAAAGTTCGGATGATTTCGGTTGTTGGGGTGGTATGTGTTCTGGAATTGACCTTGGTCTTTTCTGTAGTTACTCACATATTGTACCGACTCCGAGCTGATAGCACATTGATCCGTGGAGTGTGACCCCGCACAAATCTCACAAATGAAGGCAACTGTTTTCATTTTGCTCTCTGCCAAAGTATCTATCTTCTTAGCCATAGCTGCCATCTGTGCCGACAACTGTGTAATTGCATCTACCTCCAACACACCTGCAACCTTAGGCTGTGGCATCCAAGCTGTAGGATTCTGATAGTCATTTGCAGCCATAGTCTTGATAAGTGTATAGGCCTCATCATAGCTCTTTGCCCATAATACCCCTCCTGCGGCTGTATCCACAATCGGTCTCGACTGCCATCCCAAACCATTGTAGAATGAGTTGATCACCATCCAATCTGGCATACCGTGATGTGGACATTTCCTGAGCATCTCTTTGTATCGCTCCCATGCCTCATATAAGGACTCGCCCTGTTGTTGCTCGAACTGAGAGATAGCTGTCCTCATCTTTGCAGTCTTAGCCATTGAAAAGAACTTAGCTAAGAATTTCTGTGCTAAATCCTCCCATGTAGTGATTGACCCTGACGGCAAAGAATGTAGCCAATTTCTAGCCTTATCTCTCAATGAAAATGGAAATAGTCATAGTCTAATGGCATCCTTCGTTACACCATTGTATCTGAATGTATCATAAATATCGATGACGCTCAATAAGTGTTCATTCGGATCATCCGTAAGTGACACCCCAAATGAACGAAGTTTTGCACCATCCGAATAGTGCGGTTTGATTTCAAAGGTATTAGCATTGCGCTATAAATCGATCCCCGACTATGCTCGATTGTAGTCCATTTAGGTTTGGCATGGAATACTCCCTTAGAGCCCGATGCTCTTCTCTATGCTCAAGTCTTTGTTCTTCCGCCATTTTGGATGTTGTCTTTATCTAATGCCCGAGCTTGCAAATCTCTCTCACACACTCGCTTCCAACCTCTTCCATTTATGTTATCTTGTCTTTGGTGTCGGCCTGAGTTGGATGATCGGCGTGTATAAAAATCCACAAGTACTGAAGCGAAAAAAAATGCAACAAAAATAGAAATGAGAAAGCGATCGAGAATTGTCTAAGTCATACAATATAGCTTTAAACTAATGATAATTATTTAAATTCAACGCCTTTCCCAAACAATGGTGCCAAAAACTTGTTGCCTCTTTTAGGTCTAATAAAAGAGCTCTAACTCATGCAAGCATACATGTGTCAACAAGTGTCTGAGTAAGTAGAAATATCGATCCCACAGAGAAAGTTGTCAAATTATAATCTCCTATGCATTAATTAACTAACTGTATTTATATGCTTAGACTAATAACTAGAATTGTTGAATTGAATTAATTGTACTAACAACTAAAAATAAGAATAATAATGGAATAAATATAAACTGGAAATAATGGGACCCTAACTTCATTTAATATTTAATCTAATCGCCACTATCATGCAAGAAGTGTTCACATATCATAGAAAAATAGCCAAGAGCACGAATAGAGTTATAACCATTTTTCAATGCACTATAACCTACTTACATAGCATCCATAGATGATAGACTCTGTGTAATCATCAGCACAACCAAAATCACTATATGTCTACGTGAAATTGCAATTATATTGATTTTAAGCACAAGCCCTTACTCTAGCTCATACGGTGAAACAGTATATGTTTATCTGGTTAACAAAATACACAAGCCATATAAAATAGCCCCATATTCGTATGCTATCATGATTACAATCCATGTTTGCATGTTCATTGTCAATTCCATACAAATACTTAGACGAATGGTGATCAGGCATTCATACATGTAAAACAATCACGATAGACTTCCCATATAATATGCAAAACAACCCTAGCATTTAAGCGTGCAACCAAACTACATATTAAAATCCGTTAGAATCCCATAATGGAGTTTAGTTCATGACTGAACCAAAAGCCATTATGGGATCAACGCTAAGTATGATCAATAAGCAAACAATTGAAATATGAAAGATAGAACGATCAAACCCAATCGCTGAATAAAAATCAATGATCAACGATTAAATCCTCATAGACATCCAATAAACACTAATAGAAATCCACAATGACAGAGAATCCCAAGAAGAATTGGAGAAGTAGACGTTTTGGCTTCGTTCTACGTTGGAATCTCTCCCAAGGTGTAAACCCTAGTTACTCTTCTCAAAATACGACCAAAACTCCCCTCGTGTGTGTCTGACACTCGTTGGATATCGTCTTAATCGATTACAATCTTTTAAAAATGGAAATTAAAATAAAAAAATCAACAGCTTCAGCATCGCGCGGCCGCGCACCCCTACACTATGTTCCTCGCGCGGGTGCGGGACTTATAGAAAGTTTGCCCTGTCCAGCCGGCCTCTCGCGTGGGCACGCGCCCTCAAAGCCATTCATCAGGCATGCATGGCAGCAGCTTGAATTCTCAGTGTCAGTTACGGTTACATTGTTGTCATGCTTCTGCTGCTACTACTTGCTCTTTCATGCTTGATCTTCTTCCATGCTTGGTCTCCATGCTTCATTGTACCTCCATGCCATGCACATCACCGTTTATGCCTCGCCTTCATGCATCCATTAGCCTCATGCCCTCTAATATCACCAAAATTAAGCCGATTCCTGCACTTATTCACAAAAAGGAGTTTTAAGTAAATGCAATGCAAAATAACATGAAATGCAACTAAAACACACTAAAATGTACTTGAGATGGACACAATTCACATGAATTGGTATTCAATAAATAGGTAAAAATATCACTTATCAGCAACTATAGATTTTATTTCTCTTTAATATGTAATTTATATTTATTACATATTTTTATTACTTTATTTATGCCCGAAAGGAAGTTTCTCAACATAAAATATCACTTATAGTCAAATCTTGCCCTGTAAGAATTTATTAGATTTATTATAACTTATTATTTTGCTGGAATGTGATTAGGAACGTCGAAAGTCAAAGTCACTAGACGCGCCGATGCTCGACGTTCGCTCAAATTTTAGTTCTGACATATATGTTCGTTCATTTTTAATTTTCAAATTATAAGTCATAGAACAACGAAATTTTGGGCAAGTAATAAACCTAATGGCGTAGTATTTTAGAAAATTTTCTAATCGCGAAAACGGATCACGGAACTCATCAAAGCAGTAGCAAAAAAATCATCGGTGTAGTCATGCTCGACAGCAGTAACGCCTGTGGCCACAAGACTGCTTGCCTGATGAGCGTTCCGCTCGCCACTTGCATAACAAAATATTTTTAAAAAATATAAAACCTCCATTTCGGGTTCATTAAGCAGTCCACATAATTAGCCAAAAGTGTACGTTCATTACGGTTTTCACCTTTTTCCCAGCTTTACCCTTTCTCGCTAAAATAGTCATAACTTTTTCGTTTCAAAACAGTTTTGAGCGAATCTTGAGCCTTTGCGAAGCTAACTTCTGGGACTAACCCTTTTATTCTTTGACCTTTTTTAAATTCTAAACACAAAATTCCAAAAAATTCGTGCAAGGTGATTGTCTCGAGTTGGTAAGATAGTTTTGACTCGACTACTTTGAATGGTCATAACTATTTGCTTCAAAGTCAGAATTAGTCCGTTTTAGAGTCTATGGAAAGCTTATTCAGTGTAATAAAACATACCAAAAGCCCAAAAGTTTCTATAACTTCTAGTGAACCCCGAATTTTCTATTTAGGGGCAAGGGTCTATTAGTTTTTCTATGTTGTAAAAATTGTTTTGCTTCTTTCTTCATTGATCATGTTTTCTCAACACCAAAAATGGTTAGATCCATACATAATACACTATATAACATGTAGATCTAAAGTTTTTAGAGTTTAATATCACAACCCATGGTTTGATTCAAAACAACAAAAATAATTAAATCAAGCTAAAGTTTAGGTTTTATACCTTTAGAGCTTTCCTTCTTCTTCTATAATATGAGATGAAGTTGTGATATGCAAGGATCAAACCCTTCTCTTCGCCCTCTCCTTAGGCTGTCGAAACTCTTCCTTTCTCTTTCTTCTTTCTATTTTATTTTCTTTCTCTCTTTTGGAAGTAAGAGAATGAAATGAAAAAAAATTATTCTACTAAAGAGAAGGTAATAATAGTTGGGTAATATGTATAGATATATATGTATGTATATAATATCTCCCACAATCTTCCATTCTCTCTTTCTAATCCCTTGAAAAATCTTGGGCAAAATGTGGCCAAGTGGTATGGAGACACCTTGCTTGAGTGTAACTTAAGCTTTGAAAAAAATTTCAACACATGTCTTATTCTCCTTTCAATACCCGGTGCATCCCCCCACCTTTAGCCCCCTTTTTAATTTATTTTAATTGATAATTTTGGGTTATTTAGCTTCTAAATAATCCATGTAAATTGGGCCTAAAGTTGGGCGCCCATTTAAATAGTTTGGGCTCTCTAATTAAAAATGTTTGGGCCATGTAAATTAGCATGTGTCCAATACACAAATTTTATCTTACCCTAATCATTTATTTAGGGTTTATATTCCACTTATTTGGAATTTAAATAATCACTTACATAGATTAAATTATATAATCTAATTAGACTTGCTTTAATTAGGTTTAGAATAAATATAAATTGAGATAATAAAATTAATCTCTTAGGTAAGTATAAATTTTAGACTTTAATATTCTTCTATATTTTAACCCTTAAGTTCTTTAATTCACATACTTAATGTATAATTAGGTTATGTAACTTTCTATTTAATTTTTCTTTATATAATAAATAAATAAATAAATATATATTTAATATATTTATTTATTAAGCACATACATATTTCACATAAGTCACAAAGTATTAAAAAAAATATTCTCATCTACCTTGTGACCTAAATACTTGATTATACATAATTCATAAATTAAGCAAATTTTTTGGGTTATCACATTCTCCCCCCTTGTAAGGATTTCGTCCCTGGAATCGCTATTGTACCAAAAGTACATATAAATTCTTTCTAGGGTTTTAGATTTTCACAACCCATATTTTCTCAATTCTCTTTCAATTATTAAATCGTATAGGTTCTTTTTAAAATTTTTAAATAAATCCTCTATTTCCACTCTAAATTTTAAACTTTTACCTTTAATTTAATCATTCAAGATCTTATAAAATTTTGGGTTGTCACATCCCAACTCACAGCAACTTGTGAGCTCATCTTCAAGTTATTAAGGAAGAACTCCTCCAAGAAGTGGAATGAAGAGTGCCAAAAAGCCTTCCTTTCCATTAAAGAGTAATTGGTCAAAGCTCATGTCTTCGTTCTCCTGTTTATGTATCTGTCAATCAATGACAATGCCATGGGCTGCATGTTGGGAAAAAAAGACGATAGAGGCAAAGAAGAGCTATCTATTATCTCAACAAGAGATTCAGTAATAACGAGCACAAGTACACCTTTATTGAAAAGACTTGATGTGCATTAGCATGGGCTTCCATGAGATTACAACATTATCACCATGGTCACACAACCCATCTCATATCCCGCATGGATCCCTCTAAAGTATGTATTCAACAAACCCATGTTAAATTGCCAACTTTTAAAATGGAAGTTGATCCTCCAACAATTCGACATCATCTATGTGATCCAAAAGTCTATCAAAGGTCAAGGACTTGCGGATCAACTGGCCGCAACACCATCGAGGGATTTCAAACCCTTGAAAATATATTTCCCTGATGAAGGGGTAATGAAATTTCAACAAATCCATTAGGAGGATATAGTCCAATCATAGAAAATGTATTTTGATGGAGCTATAAACATGGAAGGAGTCGAAGCAGGGGAAGTTCTGGTGTCTACTTTGGGAGAATAGTATCCCGTTGCTATCAAGTTGCAGTTTGTCAACACTAACAACACAGCTAAGTATGAAGGCTATATAATAGGGTTGAAACTAGCCCAATCCATGGGCGTCAAACGGTTAGCTGTCTTTGGAGATTCCAAGTTGGTAATCAAACAAACCACTGGGGTCTATCACACCAAAGAATTGCATTTGCTGCATTACCATTGGCAAGTTATCTAGATGGCTTCAGAGTTTGAAGAAATATCCTTCCTCAACATTCCTTGGAACATGAATGAATTTCAGAATGCATTAGCAACTCTGGCCTCCTTGATCAACATATCTGAAAGGGGAGACATTCTGAATATCAAATTTACAAGCCAGAAGGCACCAGCCTATGGAAATTACATCAGAGAATTATCGGATGAACTGCCTCCCATCTAACACCCTTGGTACCATTCCATCAAGGAATATCTGCGAGATGGATCTATGCCCACTGGGCCAAGTCAATCTAATAGAAAGTGGATCCATAGAATTACCATGAAATTCTATCTAAGTTGAGACACATTCTATAAAAGGGATGTGGGACTAGGCCTTTTAAGATGCCTAGACAAAGACCAAACACAGAGACTCATGGATGAAATCCATGGTGGAGTACGTGGCCCACACATTAGCGGTCCTCTACTTGTCAAAAAGATCTTAAGAACATGGCATTACTGGATCTCTCTAAAAGCTGATTGTGATGATCACGTCGGGAGATGTTATTAATGCCAAATTCATGGAAATGCTATCCACGCCCCTCCAAGGGAACTCCAAGATATGAGTTCACCATGGCCCTTTTCAATGTGGGGGAATGGACGCAATCTGGCCAATCGAGCCCAAAGCAAGCAATGGTTATCGGTTTATCTTCACCATGATCGACTACTTCACCAAGTGCGTAGAAGCGGCCTCTTTTCCCATAGTTACCAAAGAGGCGATCATTGTTTTCATCAGAAACAATGTCATTTGTCGATATGGGCAACTGGAGGTGATTGTATCAGACAATGCCAAAAACCTCAACAACCAAATGATGGAGGAATTATGCAATGAATTCCACATCAAACATCTTAACTCCGTCATCTATCGACCAAAGATGAATGGTGTTGTTGAAGTGACTAATACAAACATCAAAAAGTTCATGCAAAAGATGTTTGCCATTCACAATGGATGCCCTGACTTGTTGCCTCTGACTCTATTAGCCTACAGAGCGTCAATGCGCACTTCCACTGAGGCAACCCCCTACTCCTTAACCTATGGCATGGAAGTAGTGCTCCTCATAGAGGTAGAAATGGAATTTATAAGAGTATTGATAGATGCTAAAATGGATGAAGACCAATGGTTACAAGATCGGTACCACCAATTATCTCTGATAGATGAAAGGAGCGCCACAACCATTTTACATGGTCAATTATATCAACAGAGGATCGTTCGATCCTATAACAAGAAAGTCCGACTACGGTAGTTCAAAGAAAATGACTTGGTCTTGAAAAAGGTCCTTTAAAATCAAACTCAATCTAAAGGAAAGTTCTCCCCAAACTGGGAAGGCCCTTTCATTGTTAAGGAGGTATTGACAGGAGGAGCCCTCAGATTGCAAGAAATAGATGGCGAAGAATTTCCCCAACTTATCAAATTAGACATCGTAAAAAGGTATTATGTCTGAAGTTACCTGCAAACCAGCATCCTTAATCTGGATCATAAATCCATCAATCTAGTCAATTCAGGTTTTTAAAACCTTTTCAACCGCATTAGCCCACTCATAGCGAACTACGGAGACCTGATCTCCCCTAATCAATGGGAGTACGTAGGCAGCCATTTATGGTGCGATCTAACCTCTGGAAAAAAGAAAAAAAGACCACATACAACTTTCAAACCATATAGCTCAACTAGAACTATGCAGACCTGATCTCCCCCAAACACGGAGGTACGTAGGCAACCTTCTATGGTGCGCTCTGATCACAAAGAAAAAAAACTCTAAACCATTTCAACTTTGTCAACCTTTCAAACCTTTTCATGCTAGGTTCGAACTACACAGACCTGATCTTCCCTCATCAATGAGAGTACGTAGGCAGCCATTTATGGTGCGATCAAACCCCTACAAAATTATAAAACCCTTTCAACGATGGTGTGATCATCCTTTCAACTTTCAACCTTTCAAACCAAACCAGAAGAGATGGAACTACCTGGTTTCCCCTCATCAATGGGAAAAAATCGGCGACCATCTGTGGTGCGGTCCAACCACTCCTCATTGGCTTAGACTGTAAGTGTTTGTGAAGATCAAAGTAGCAATCAAATTGAAAAAATTAGCGGAAGCAGGATAAAATAAGATTTTAAACTTTTTCACAAACCAATTACCCAGATCAACCTTTATGCATATTATTAATTAAAGCGAAGAACAAGAAGTTATGTAATCATACCCTTGTAGATACAAGCTTCCATAGGTACGAGTTTAACTCCTACTTCTCCGCGATCTCCTTGAATCTACGGGTAGATTCCTTCCTTTGATCAATGTTAGCCACCCAAGTGTATTGCCTCTAGGGGTGATCCACCTAGGAAGAAGAATATTCAAGAAGAAGGGTGTATTGGCTAAAACCCTAGTTTTTTCTATCTCTATAGAAAAAGGGGCGTACTCTCCAAAAATTGGAATTACGTATATCTGATATCTGATATAAGATACCACTTATAAAGATATCAGGTAACCCTATTTAATTAAAATAAGGTATTATTTATTTAATTAAAGTCCTTTAATTAATTCGGCTCCCTAAGCTTATTAGGGATAATTAATTAAACTCATTTAACTAATTTTGCCTCCTAATCCTATTAGGAATAAATGAGAGTACTTATATTAAATTAATTCCTAAACTATTTTATAAATTAAAATAATAATAATTGTAATAATATTAATAAGAATACTCTTATTAATTTATATTTAATATTTCCAAAATATTTAATAATAAATATTAAGCTATTTAATTTATTCTATCACCATATATTAAATTAAATATACTTAACATATTATTACGATTATGCCATTAACTTCTTAAATAATTATTCTTTCTTTTATGGCGTGACCCTTTAAGTTCTCCATATTAAACCGGTTGTGAATAAATCAATTAGACCAATAATAATCTTATTTAAATAAATAAATTTAACTATTAATTTATTAAATTAAATAATATTTATTCTATAATAGGGATAAAACTCCCTAGCGACCAACGACTTTTCAAATAATATATATTTTAATATTAATCATAAAAGAACCTTTGAGTAAATAGATACCGTACAATTCAATCCTTCTATCATACAATGTCCCAATTAAATATAAGAAATGCAATTACTGTCAATTTTTATTTTATTTAATTAATATGTATTTCGATTCTTAAATGCACAACTCCTAATGAATGCAAATAAGAAACTACTTTCTAATTTTATTCCACCTTGGCCAAGGATTTCTGGGTTGTCATTTATTGAATCACATAGGACATTTCTCTTCTTTTACAAGAAGTGGTAGTCTTTATTGATCATTCATTATCTCTATATATAACTTATTACACCCAAGCATACCCTTTGATATACCCTAAGAGTCTTAAGGAATAAGTCAAAGTGCAATTTATTATATATAAGATACTATGACAATCTCAAGTCTAAGGATCATTTGTACTACTATCACTACAGGAATTCTTATTGACAGGTAAGTAAAACTCCATTAGGTATTCCTTAGCGAGTCACATTTAGTGAACTTATTCTCCAATAAGCACCTTCATACTTGCTTTAATGTCTCCACACAAATGATCATGAGATCAATCATTCTCATATAATGAGCAAGAAACGTATGTATCAATTTATTTGGATTCACTAATCCCCTTTTTAGTAATCCATTGATTGAGAACATTTTAGTTTTAAGTTATCTAAGAATTTAGATCTCATTAGCATGATCTCATCATGATTCTAAAAGCATTGCTTAAAATTATGTGTTTATCACATATTAATAAAATAACACCATGTAGATAATAAATGTCTTTAATAAATAATTCATTTATTAATAAATAAATAAGATTGATTACAAAGTATTGTTAGGTTTGTAATATTCATGAACGCAATCAAATTGCATAAAATAAACGGAAACGTGGAAAATCAGAGTTTTAAAATTTTACAAACCATATACCCGGATCACCCTTTATGCACAATTATTAATTAAACAAAAAAGAAAGAACAATAATCATATCCTTGAAGATTCCAGCTTCCTCAGGTACAAGTTCACCTCCAATCCTTTTCGCTTTCAACTTGAATCCACCGGGTTTGCTTCCTTCCTTTGATCAACGTTAGCCACCCAAGTGTTTGGCCTCTAGAGGTGATCCACCAAGAAAGAATAAAGATTCAAGAAGATGTGTATTTGGCTCAAACCCTAGTTTTCTATCTCTATAGAAAAGAACGTATTCTCCCAACTATTAGAATTACGTATTCTATGAATACGTCAACAACCCCCTCACCCATAATAAGACTCCTCTTATTTATAGATGTAGGCAACCCTCCTTAACAATTAAGGAATTGGATTTTATTTTAATTAATTAAACTCCTTTAATTAATTAGGCTCCTAATCTTATTAGGAATAATTAATTAAAATCTTTTAATTAATTTACCTCCTAATCTTATTAGGAATATATGAGAGTACTTTTATTAATTAATTCCCAAACTCCTTTAGGAATTAAATAATAATAATAATAATAATAATAATAATAATAATAATAATAATAATAATAATAATAATAATAATAATAAGACTCTTCTTATTAATTTATATTTAATATTTCTAAAATATTAAATAATAAATATTAAGCTATTTAATTTATTCTATCACCATAGATTAAATTAAATATACTTAATTTATTATTACGATTATGTCATTAACTTCTTAAATAATTATTCTTCCTTTTATGGTGTGACCATTTAGGTTCTCCATATTAAACCGGTTGTGAATAAATCAATTAGAACAATTCTAATCTTATTTAAATAAATAAATTAAAATATTAATTTATTTAAATAAATAATATTTATTCTACAATAGGGATAAGTCTCCCTAGCGATTAACGAGTTTTCAGATAAAATAGATTTCAACATTAATCTTAAAAGAACCTTTGAGTAAATAGTTACCGTACAATTCAATCTTTTCTACCATACAATGTCCCAATTAAATATAAGACATGGAATTTTTCCGCCAAGTCTTATTTTATTTAATTATATGTATTTCGACTCTTAAATGCACAACTCCAAATAATGCAAATTAGAAACTCCTTTCTAATTTCATTACGCTTACGCCAAGGACTCTTTGGGTTGTCATTTATCGAATCACATAGGACATTCTCTTCTTTACTAGAAGTGGTAGATTCTTTATTGATCATACATTATCTCCATGTATAACTTATTGTACCCAAGCATACCCTTTGATATACTCTAAGGGTCTTAAGGAATAAGTCAAAGTATAACTCATCATACACAAGATACTATGCGATCTCAAGTCAAGGATCACTTGTACTACTATCACTACTACAGAATTCCTATTGACAGCAAGTAAAACTCCATTAGGTATTCCTTAGCGAGCCACGTTCAGTGAACTTATTCTCTAATTAACACCTACATACTTGCTTTAGTGTCTCCACACAAATGATCATGAGATCAATCATCCTCATCCAATGAGCAAGCAACGTATGTACCAATCTATCCGGATTCACTAATCTCCAATTTAGTAATCCAACAATTGAGAACTATTTTAGTTTTAAGCTTTCTAAGAATTTAGATCTCATTAGAATGATCATCATCATTATTCTAAAAGCATTGCTTAAAATTATGGGTTTATCACATATTATAAAATAGCATCATGTAGATAATTAAAAGCCTTCAATAAATTAATACTTTTTATTAATAAATGAATAAGATTGTAACAAAGTATATGTTTTATCATCAAACATGATTGGCTTGTATGCATACTACTTTCAATCTCCCACTTGCACTAAAGTCAATCGCCATGGTATCCCATACCCTTCTTCTCTAAGTGACGATTATCCTGCTGTTGGATAAGCTTTAGTTAATACATATGTAATGTTGTTCTTGAGAGTCCACTATCTCTATAGTGATTTCCCATCTTTCAATGATTCTTATAATCAAATAAAAGTGCCACAACACATGTTTAGATCCAAGATGAGACGTAGGAACTATTCCTAGTTCTATAATGAACTTTTCATCCAAACAATCAACTTGCAGCTTCATTTATAGCTATATACTTTGTCTTTATCACTAAACCAATAACTCTTGCTGTTTGGAACCAATTCACTGCACCATTGTTCAAGGTAACTCTTTACCTTAAAGTGAATTTTCTTTTTGTCTTGGTATGTCTGAAAAAACTTGAGTCTGTTAAACTCTCTAGTTTTAATTTAGACCCACCATAAATTTAATCACATCCTTAGTGCCGGTTACGTACTTTAAGATGTTTTTCACTGTTTTACAGTGAACTTCTCCAGAATATGACTGATCAACATCAGGTCTCGTACATTTCATTCCATACATGATAGTTACTCATGCGATCTCTCTTTTTGGAGTCAATGGGGACTATTAAGAGAGATACACTCCATGTCTCATCAACATGAGACATCTCTTGGAGTTTGCCATGCTAAATGACTTTAGCATCAAATGAATATACGTTCATTGGGTTAAGTCGAGCATCCTTTTAAATCTATCTATATAGATTTTTATCCCCAATTTAGATACTCTTCCTAAATCATTCATGGAGGAATGTTTAGACAACTTTATCTTTACTGATTGTAGCATTAGTATGTCATTCCTTATCCGTAGTATATATCAACATATAATACCGGGGAATGTCACGGCGCCCTTGACCCCTACATACACACTAGGTTCATTCTTATTTTTGATAAAATCAAACTCTTTTGATTGTCTCATCAAACAGAATGTTCCATATTTGAGAAACTTGCTTCAATCCATTTCTCTGAGAGTGTCTACAACTCTTACCTCATCGCATATAAGCTGGATCATCATCTTCTATGATATCGTGCCTCATCATCATCATCCATGATGAATCCATACCTCCCAAGTATCTTGAGACTTATTCTCATTTCTGATTCGGTTTGTGGTACAATATGTCTCATCTCTGAGTTCCTCTTATTTGACTTATAGTATTTTGTGGTTCTTGAACTCTTCAAGATTCTATTATCCTCCCACTAGCCCCTTCAATGATAAACACCTTTATCTTAGAAGGTAGTGTGTTTCGCAATAAATACCTTTTGCTAAGTAGGATTATAGAACATATAACCTAAACTTACTTTAGGATGTCCCACAAATTTGTACTTGTCAAATATTATCACAAGCTTATCCTTTGAAACCTTTTCATATAAGTTGGACAACCCCTTATCTTAACATACTTAAGATTAGGAATCCTCCCTGTCCATAACTTTTATGGAGTCTTGGGGCTGGATTTTGAGGTTACCTTTTCCTAGATATGCAACCATTTCTAGGGCATGGCCCTAGAGGGATACTGGAATGTCGGTAAAATTATTATGGACCGTACCATATCCAACAAGGTACAATTTTCCCTTTCAGATACATCAATCAATTATTGCGTATCAAGAGGTGTCCATTATGAGAAAACCATTTAAGATAATCTAGAAACTTATTGCACAAGGATTTATTCCTTGATCTAATCAAAGAATCTTAATACTTTGCCAATTTGTTTCACTTTTGAATTCTTTGAACCTTTCAAATAATTCACACTTGTATTTCAGCAAATACATGCATTCAACTCTTTGAATGATCATCTCCTTTTCTTATACTAGTTTGTTCAATTTGCAAAATTATTTTCACGTAAGTCAAGTATACAAAATCCATTAAGTAATATTACAGTTCTATACAAAACATTATTATTATAAATAGAACAACAATTATTCTTAAATATAATACCAAATTTTATTGTCCAACAAAATAAAAATAATGTTTCTAATAAGAACTGGAATACAATAACAACTTATTGACTTAATAGACTTGTCCGTAGGTAATGCTAAACAATAGGTTCCTATGGCTAATGTAGCAACCTTTGCTTCATTTCCCACACATAGGATTACTTATATTTGTTTAGCTTTCTACTTCTGCTTGGTCCCTTCATAAATCTATATTTATGATAACCAAAGTCGGTATCCAATACCCAAGTAGAACCTTGACTTAAAGAAAAGTTTATTTTAAATCATGAACAAATTTGTATTTGTAACCGAAACTTCACTTAGCTTCTTTGGTTAGCCTCTATAAGATGCTTTTCGCAGTTTCTTTCCAGTGTCTAGTCTTATTATAGTGGAAGCAAACTCCTTTCATATCTGTATCAGTTTTGTTCTTATTATCCTTTATTTTGGCCTTTTATATTTACCTTCTTACAATCGTTCTTCTTTTCAGAAGATCCTTTGACCCCTACCAGTAAGACTTGGTCTTTCTTGGTTGGAAAGTGACTCTCAACATTTTTCAACATGTTAAGCAAATTAGCGAGGCTGATATCTAGCTTGTTCATATGAAAAATTCATAACAATTGTGAAAGGAGTCCAGGAGTGAGTGCAAGATCAAATCTTGGCTCAAATCTCCATCCATGACAAAACCTGTTGTCCTAATTGATCAATCAAATTGATTATGTTAAGGACTTTTATTTGTACTGTAGTGTCATCGGTCATTTTAGATCGGAAGAGATCCTTAGATATCTGATATCTATCAGTCCTACTTTCCTCACAATCAACTACTTGACATGCAGGAATATAGTAAGAGCATCTATAGTTTCATGCTGATGGTGAAGCTCGTTACTAATGGATGCGAGCATGATGCATTGAGCCAACTTTGTATCATCTTGCCACTTTCTAAAAGTAGCAATCTCTTCCTCAGAGGCATTGTCTGCAACCATTACAGGGATCGATGTATTAAGGACATAAGATAGTTTTTCAGCCGTGAGAATTATTCTCAATTTTCTTAACCAATCCGTTTAATTCGGTCCAGTTAAATAACATCTAATATGCTTCGCAGTGATAGTGATTTAGACATTGTAAAATTCTGTAAATGAATTTGTAATTAACAACATTTTAGCATACATTCTTTTATTAATTACCAAAATAAATTAGGTCTTGTTTTAAATTGGTATCTCCCACTATTTTCATCAAACTATATTACCCTCACCTATATATAGTTCGGCAAAATCTAATTAAAGATATGCTAGTGAGAATAAGGATCCCATTTCAAATGTATATAGCCTTGTGGTGACACAACAAACTATATATAAATAAATAGGTAGACAACTCTTGTCAATTACATCAACTATGTAACTCCATATATTTTGCCTCTTAGATTATTTTGATCAAGTGGTGGCACGTCTGAATAAAAATTATCCAAGTTAAGTCCAACCTAGCACTCCATATATTCAAAAAAGAAAAATATTGTCCTTGTGGTGACACAACAAAACAATATTTCAATTTTCTTTATAATCATCAAATGTGATAAATTAACATCTTAAATACTCAATACTTGCCTTGTGGTGACACAACAAACTCATACTAAATATTTAATGCTCTATTAATTTTATCATGCTAGAAGGTGACGTTCGATATTCCAAATATCTTTGAACGCTTAGGACTTAATATAAAAAATTTGAGGGGTTTGCATGTTATTAATTTGTCTCATCTTGTTTAGCACGCATGCACACATATATATATATAAAATATGCGTCATATTAATTAACATGCGAAGCATGTTTTCATAATATATAATATATATAGTATAAGCATGTACATATAGAATACTATATTCTACCCGGATTGATTATGAACTTTTATTCTAGTTTGGTTCACTAGAGCCACCAAGTGAACCAAAAGGTCAAACCCTAGGGGTGCAAGAATTAATATTTAAATATAACTATTACATTTAAACACGGGCTCCATTACAAACGGGTCTTCAAGCGCTCCTTGTTCCTTGATCTCCAATTTTTCAAAATTAATTCTAACTATTCTTATTACAAAACTATTTAAAAATAAATAGAAACTTTGATCGTGATCGAGGGAAGTACATAGGAGAGAGATAGAATTTACATTAAGAAAAAATTAGAGAAGGCAGTCTATGAGACCCCATTTAATAAAACTCATACATTCATGCATCCAACTAAAATAAAATTCAATCACATTGGTCAATAGTCCATAATCAATCCCATTTATTATCATACACATCAACATATGCATCAATAAATAACATTCATCTCATGAATATTAAACATTCAATATATATATATATATATATATATATATATATATATATATATATATATATATATATATATATTGATATCATTTAATGGGCAAATTTAGTTAGTATAAAATATAATTTTGAATCAAAATAAACTCCTTTATTTTAATCCAAATTTAAATCAAAATAAAACTATTTTATTTTAATTTATCCAATTTTGAATAAAATAAACTATTTTATTTTAATAAAATCTTTAATCAAAATAAACTCCTTTATTTTAATTAATTATGGAATCCAATTTCATGTAAAAAATACCTTTATTAAAGGAAACACGGATTCTTTTTCCTATTCACAAATAAACTCCTTTATTTTGAATAATATGAAATCTTATTTCACATCTAAATAAACTCCTTTATTTAAGGAAAGATGGATTCACTTTCCTATTCACAAATAAACTCATTTATTTTAGAAAACATGGAATCCAATTTCAACTCCAATTAGTTATCATGGAATCCAATTCCAACTCTAATTAGTTAGCATGAAATTTAATTTTAAAATTAAAATAAACCTTTTTATTTTAAGATTAAAATAAACTTTTTATTTTAAAATTAAAATAAACTTTTATTTTAATTATAAAATTATTAAGAATATTATATATATATATATATATATAATATACTACGGTAATATATATTACATATATATATAATATAAGTAGTCATACTACTTTTACATGAATCACGTGACAACCTTTAGGAAAACTCCTCCTGTAACTAAAAATGGTAGCACCTGTAACTTTTAAAAAAACACTTGCCCACACGTGAATTACAGGAAAAGGATCCCCAAGAAGAATTAAATCAATCACGGAAAACAGGATAATATTAAGGAATTCGCCTGTTAAATAATATATATATAACTATTATATATATATTTTATTAACCAAGTATTCATAACATGTAATCCGCAACAGTGAAATCCGCAAATTCGCGAAATCCTTTAATCCGTGCATTTTTTTTAAAATAAATTTTATACAACAAGATTATGCCCAATTAAATTGTTCTAAACACATATCAATATACATATGAAATTAAAACAATTAATAATTTGCATAAAGGTTTGGCTCTAATGCCACTGTTAGGTTTGTAATATTCATGAACGCAATCAAATTGTATAAAATAAACGGAAACGTGGAATATCAGAGTTTTAAAATTTTATAAACCATATACTCGGATCACCCTTTATGCACAATTATTAATTAAACGAAAAAGAAAGAACAAGAATCATACCCTTGAAGATTCGAGCTTCCTCAGGTACAAGTTCACCTCCAATCCTTTTCGCATTCAACTTGAATCCACCAGGTTTGGTTCCTTCCTTTGATCAACGTTAGCCACCCAAGTGTTTGGCCTCTAGAGGTGATCCACCAAGAAAGAATAAAGATTCAAGAAGATGGGTATTTGGCTCAAACCCTAGTTTTCTATCTCTATAGAAAAGAACGTACTCTCCCAACTATTAGAATTACGTATTCTATAAATACGTCAACAACCCCCTCACTCATAATAAGACTCCTCTTATTTATAGATGTAGGCAACCCTCTTTAACAATTAAGGAATTGAGTTTTATTTTAATTAATTAAACTCCTTTAATTAATTAGGCTCCTAATCTTATTAGGAATAATTAATTAAAATCTTTTAATTAATTTACCTCCTAATCTTATTAGGAATATATGAGAGTACTTTTTATTAATTAATTCCCAAACTCCTTTAGGAATTAAATAGTAATAATAGTAATAATAATAATAATAAGACTCCTCTTATTAATTTATATTTAATATTTCTAAAATATTAAATAATAATATTAAGCTATTTAATTTATTCTATCACCATAGATTAAATTAAATATACTTAACTTATTATTACGATTATGCCATTAACTTCTTAAATAATTATTCTTCCTTTTATGGTGTGACCATTTAGGTTCTCCATATTAAATAGGTTGTGAATAAATCAATTAGAACAATTCTAATCTTATTTAAATAAATAAATTAAAATATTAATTTATTTAAATAAATAATATTTATTCTCACAATAGGATAAGTCTCCCTAGCGATTAACGAGTTTTTCGAGATAAAATAGATTTCAACATTAATCTTAAAAGAACCTTTGAGTAAATAGTTTAAAAGACAATTCAATCCTTACACCATACAATGTCCCAATTAAATATAAGACATGGAATTCTTGTCAAGTCTTATTTTATTTAATTATATGTATTTCGACTCTTAAAATGCCTGACTCAAATAATGCAAATTAGAAACTCCTTTCTAATTTCATTACGCCTTGCCGAGGACTCTTGGGTTGTCATTTATCGAATCACATAGGACATTTCTTTTCTTTTACTAGAAGTGGTAGATTTTTTATTGATCATACATTATCTCCATTTATAACTTATTATACCCAAGCATACCTTTTGATATACCCTAAGGGTCTTAAGGAATAAGTCAAAGTATAACTCATCATACACAAGATACTATGATGATCTCAAGTCCAAGGATCACTTGTACTACTATCACTACATGAATTCCTATTGACAGACAAGTAAAACTCCATTAGGTATTACTTAGCGAGCCACGTTCAGTGAACTTATTGTCTAATAAGCACCTACATATTTGCTTTAGTGTCTCCACACAAATGATCATGAGATCAATCATCCTCATCCAATGAGCAAGCACCGTATGTACCAATCTATCTGGATTCACTAATCTCCAATTTAGTAATCCAACGATTGGGAACTATTTTAGTTTTAAGCTTTCTAAGAATTTAGATCTCATTAGAATGATCATCATCATTATTCTAAAAGCATTACTTAAAACTATGGGTTTATCACATATTATAAAACAGCATCATGTAGATAATTAAAAGCCTTCAATAAATTAATACTTTTTATTAGTAAATGAATAAGATTGTTACAAAGTATATGCTTTATCATCAAACATGATTGGCTTGTATGCATACTACTTTCAAGTATATGCTTTATCATCATACATGCTTGACTTCTTTTCATATTACTTTCAATCTCCCACTTGCACTAAAGCTAATTGCTGTGGTATCTCATACCCATCTTCTCTAAGTGATGATCCAACTGTTGTTGTGTTAACACTTTAGTAAATGGATCTATAATATTGTTTTGAGAGTCCACACGTTCCAGGGTGACATCTCCTCTTTCAATGATCACTCTGATCAAATGAAACTGTCGCAACACATGTTTGGATTTTTGATGAGACATGGGTTCCTTAGCCTGCGCAACAGCTCCGGTGTTGTCATAGAATAAAGGTACTGGTCCTGTAATGCTAGGAATCACACCAAGTTTGGTTATGAACTTTTTCATCCAAACAGCCTCCTTTGTAGCTTCACTTGCAGCTATGTACTCTGCCTTTGTCGCTGAATCAGCAACTATTTGCTGTTTGGAACTGTTCCAACTCACTACGCCACCATTTAAGGTAAACACATACCCCAAAATAGATTTACTGTCATCTTGGTCCGTTTAAAAATTTATGTTTGTAAAGCCCTCTAGTTTCAATTCAGACCCACCGTAGACAAGAAACACATCCTTAGTTCTTTTTAAGTACTTTAGGATATTTTTCACTGCCTTCTAGTGTTCTTCTCCTGGATTCAATTGATATCTTCTTGTCAAACTTAATGAATGAGCGACATTCGGTTTAGTACATATCATACCATACATGATAGATCCTATTGTGGAAGCATAAAGAATCTTACTCATATAGTATCTCTCCTCAGGTGTCTTTGGGGCCTGTTTCTTAGAGAGATGTATTCCATGGCGCATTGGCATGATACCTCCTTTGGAATCTTCCATGCTAAACTTCTTTAGCATCGGGTCAATGTACGTTCCTTGGGATAAGCCAAGCAACCTTTTAGATCTATCACTATAAATCTTTATCCCCAAAATATGGGATGCTTCACCCATGTCCTTCATGGAGAAGTGTTTAGACAAATGATGAATGGGATTTATATCTGTGAATCAGATCCTCTGTGGCTTAAGACGCTTTATTTTACATTATTTGTTTAGTTTATATATATATATATATATATATATATATATATATATATATATATATATATATATATATATATATATATATATATATTGTTGTTTTTTTCTTACTCTTTACGATGCGCAGGTTCATTAGGTCATTTCAAAGCATATGGGGAAAAATGGTCAAGTTTTTACACTTGGTATTGCTGTTACCAATGCCAAGCTTTTAACTTTGGTCTGTGCAGTCATGACCTTTGAGTCCATCTTGGCGTCACCATGGAAAGCCTGCAGTTTCTCTGCGTCTCCTTTATAAGTTAGCTCTGCAGCACGAGCTCCTGTGTTTTTAATGCTTACATGGTAGCTGTATTTCATCCCCAAATATCTTGTTAAGTGCGCATCGCCACCTCCATTGTCCAGGTAGAGACTTGCTATTAATAACCTAAAAGATGAGAAGTTAATGATCTTCAGACATAGTAGCCGCCATCAGTTATTACAGAGCTTAGAATAGTTATTTTTTAGTTAATTAGTTTTAGAAGAGAAAGAAGTTTTACTTCAAGGAAGAAAAGTCCATTGCATCCTACACAGCCCTGACTCTACACGGAGAAGAGAAGACTTGGAGACAGAAAACTTCACAACATGAGTTTTCTTATTCCAAATCTTTCATTCATTTGTGTATTTATGAGCATGTTGGATATTTTAAAAATGTGTATTAGTACCATTGTTATGAACTAATTCCATTTTTAGGATTGTAATGTAACCTATTGTTTAGCTTAATTAACTTTCTCTCCTATTTATATTATTGAATCATTCTGGAATGGGTTGTTGTATTTCATGCTTATTGATTGATTGCTTGACAAAGAAATTGATATTGATATTAAGGGATATTGAAAAATGGATATTAATATCTAACATTTAAATATAAGAACACTTGTTATGACCATGCCTATGGGAATATGTGCATAAGTTACTTAATAGGATAGACATATCGTTATTTTCCTTGTGTAGCCTTGAGACTAAGCTTAATGACCCTAGAATAGTTATTTTCACCATAGAAATATCTCGATTCATCTATCTAGGGATGTGCATTTGACTTTCAAAAGGAGATTATGTGTAGTTATTGTTCTCAGTTGACCATTCCTTGATTCGTTTGTAATGTGGAGTGTTAGGAGATTAGGTGACACATTAGGGGAATTGTAATCCTAACTTGACTTCCTTGTACAACTAAATCTCTTATTCCTTCAATTTTTAATCATATACCTTAACACACCATCTCTATTAACTTGTTTAGATAAGACAGTATTGAACATATTTTAGTACTTGACTAGCACTTAAGACTTCGTCCTCGTGGGTATGACACTCTACTTATCTTATATTACTTGTGGACCACGTATGATTGCGCGTGTTTTATCGATTGTGAAATCGACCAACAAGTTTTTGGCGCCGTTGCCAGGGACTTAGTATTATTTATTTATCAATATTAACACTAAGTCAATACGATCTTAATTTAAACAAATATATCTGTTTAACTATTTTTTCAGGTAGTCTCCACTGTTTATGCCACCTCGATGGGGTCAGAATATAATACCTCTCAATCCCGAAGTTGATAGAACGTACAGACGACTTCAAAGAAAAAAATCTCGGGACATACCTACTCCTGTTATAATGGCTGAGGAACTTCAAAAATCTTTAAGGGAGTATGTTATACCCCATATCGCAGACTTACAAGCAAGCATTCTTAGGCCCACGATCCAAACAAATAATTTTGAGATCAAGCCGGGCACCATCCAAATGTGCTCCAATATTCAGTTTGGGGGATTGCCAAATGATGACCCAAATGATCACTTGATAAACTTCTTGGAGATCTGCAATACGTTTAAGTGCAGCGGAGTGTCTGACGATGCCATCAGACTCCGACTGTTCCCATTCAGTTTAAGGGACAAGGCCAAGAGTTGGCTACATTCACTTTCGTCAGGATCCATCACCACATGGGCTGACTTGGCTCAAAAGTTCATGGTGAAGTTCTTTCCGCTCGCTAAAACCGCCTGGCTCTGGCACGACATTACCGCCTTTGTCCAATTTGAATCAGAGTCTTTGTACGACTTATGGGAGCAATTCAAGGATCTTCTGAGAAAATTCCCCCACCATGGACTGGCAGAATGGCTTCCCATCCAGACATTTTATAATAGGTTATCCGGGTATACTCGTTCGAATATAGATGCCGCTTCTGGAGGGGCCTTCATGTCTAAGCATCATGCAGAAGGGTATAAATTGGTGGAAACAATGGCGACCAACAACTATCAATGGCCAAATAACAGGCAAGCCCCTAGAAGAGCAGCATAGGTATATGAGGTTGACTCAATAACAATATTAGCGACTCAGGCTACAGCGCTAACAAAAAGGCTCGACACTAAGGGAGTGCAAGCAGTGCAAAATGTTCAGAGTGTCGCAGTGCCGTGTGAATTGTGTCAAGAGAGCCACCCAACTGATCAGTGCGTCATAAGCCCTGAGTCAGTTCAATTTGTTTCCAACTATGGGCGGCAGCAAAATGAAAATGTCCCCACTCATTACCATCCAGGCTTAAGAAATCATCCAAATTTCTCTTGGGTTAACACCAATAGCAACCAAGCGCAACCATTTACCACCAAGCATAATTTCTCAAACCCTCCGGGTTTTCAAGCTCAAAATCAGTACAACCAACAACCACAGAGTTCTCAGAATCAGTACCACCAATCACCACCTCAACAGGAAAGAAAACCTAGTTTGAAAGATTTTCTGTCACAATATATTGCCCAAAACAAAACGAGAAGAAATAATCAAGAGGCTTCTATCCGGAACCTTGAAGTCCAAATGGGATAGTTGGCCTCTGCTTTGAATAGTCGTCCACAAGGCACATTGTTGAGTGACACTGCTGTCAACCTGAAAAACGATGGCAAAGAGAAATGCAAAGCAGTTACACTCCAGAGTGGGAGGACTATAAATGAAAATGGTGGAGAGAATTCCATAGTGCAAGAGGAAGTGACTAAGAAAGAACCTATTATGGAGCAGAGTGATGATAATTTTGGGGGAAAGGAAAATGCTCAAGATGAACCTACAACACCAACCCTTACAGTGAAACAAGCTAGTCCACTTATTCCACAGTTGTCATTCCCCCAACGCCTGCAGAAACAAAAGCTTGATAAGCAGTTTTCTAAATTCTTAGAAGTGTTTAAGAAACTTCATATAAACATTCTGTTTGTAAAGGTGTTGGAGCAAATGTCGAGCTACGTTAAATTCATGAAAGATATATTGTCTAAAAAGAGGAAGTTGGGGGATTATGAGACAGTTGCACTGACAGAAGAATGCAGTGCCATCTTACAGAACAAGCTTCCGCTAAAATTGAAAGATCCTGGAAGTTTCACGATTCCATGCACTATAGGGGATAAATTCATTGGCAAAGCCTTGTGTGATTTGGGGGCTAGTATAAATCTGATGCCTCTGTCAATTTATAAGAAGTTGGGACTTGATGAAGCAAAACCCACAAGTGTGACCTTGAAATTGGCAGATAGATCTCTTACTTACCCAAAGGGTATAGTAGAGGACGTGCTTGTCAAGGTGGACAAGTTCATCTTCCCAGCAGACTTTATTGTCTTGGATTTTGAGGAAGACAAGGAGGTCCCAATAATACTGGGCAGACCATTCTTAGCAACTAGGAGGACCCTTATAGATGTGCAGAAAGTGGAGCTGACTATGAGAGTACAGGATCAGGAGGCAACCTTCAATGTGTTCAGGTTAACGAAATATTTGAATACCCCTGAAGACTGCTTTCAGATTAAAGTGATTGATAATACAGTGAGGGAAGTATTTTCAAAGACCTGTAAGCCAATCCCACTAGAGGCTACACTGACAGGTGCTAGCACTATGGAATAGCCCACTCATATTGAATATGCTAAGTGGTTGGATGCACCCCAGAGATCTAAACAGTTCCAAAGACAGTTTGAATCTCTGAATGATCAAGAAGCATCCACTTCCAAGGCCCAACATTCAATCATAGAACCTCCTGTCCTCGACCTCAAGACTTTACCTAATCATTTGAGGTTTGCATATTTAGGGGAATCATCCACCTTTCCTGTTATCATTTCTACATCTTTAGATGATAGCCAGGAAGAAAAGCTACTGCTAGTGCTCAAACGGTATAAAATGGCCCTGGGGTGGTCGATTGCAGATATTAAAAGGATCAGTCCATCTATATGCATGCACAAAATCTTACTGGAGGAATGAACTAAGTCGAATATTGAACATCAAAGGCGGTTGAACCCCATAATGAAAGAGGTGGTCTGGAAGGAAATTATCAAGTTACTAGATGCGAGCATCATCTACCCCATCTCAGATAGTCCTTGGGTCAGTCCAATTCAGTGCGTGCTAAAAAAAGGGAGGCATGACAGTAGTATCCAATGAGAATAACAAGTTGATTCCAACCAGAACGGTTACTGGATGGAGGGTATATATGAACTAAAGAAATTTGAACAAGTCCACTTGTAAGGATCATTTCCCTCTACCCATTATTAATCAGATGCTCGATAGACTTGCTGGGCATGAATTTTATTGTCTACTGATGGTTATTTTAGTTACAGTCAAATTTCTATTGCTCCCGAAGATCAGGAGAAAACAACGTTCACATGCCCTTATAGGACCTTTGCCTTTCTAAAAATGTCTTTTGGGCTGTATAACGCTCCTACAACATTCCAGCGTTGCATGATGTCCATTTTCTTAGATATAGTTGAAAAGACCCTCGAGGTCTTCATAGACGATTTTTCTGTATTCAGGAGCTCCTTTGAAAATTGTCTAGCAAATCTGACTGCCGTCATCAAAAGATGTGTAGAGACAAATCTTTTTTTGAATTAGGAGAAGTGCCACATCATGGTACGAGAGGCCATTATTCTGGGGCACAGAGTATCCGTTTGAGGTATTGAAGTAGACCGGGCTAAAATTGATATCATCAATAATCTAACACCGCTTACATCAGTGAAAGGGGTGAGAAGCTTTCTTGGGCTAGCAAGATTCTACATTCACATGCCCCTATGGGCATATCTAGTTGATGGTTATTTTGGTTATAATCAAATTTCTATTTCTCTCGAAGATCAGGAGAAAACAACGTTCACATGCCCCTATGGAACCTTTGCCTTTCAAAAAATGACTTTTGGGCTATGTAACGCTCCTGAAACATTCCAGCGTTGCATGATGTCCATTTTCTCAGATATGGTTGAAAAGACCCTTAAGGTCTTTATGGATGATTTTTCTGTATTCAAGAGCTCCTTTGAAAATTGTCTAGCAAATCTGACTGTCGTCCTCAAAAGATGTGAAGAGACAAATCTTGTTTTGAATTGGGAGAAGTGCCACTTCATGGTACAAGAGAGCATTATTCTAGGGCACAGAGTATCCGTTGGAGGTATTAAAGTAGACCGGGCAAAAATTGATGTCATCAATAATCTACCACCGCCTATATCAGTGAAAGGGGTGAGAAGCTTTCTTGGGCATGCAGGATTGTACAGGCGGTTTATCTAGGATTTTTCAAAAATAACTGAAATGCTTTGTACGTTATTGGAAAAGGACATGCCTTTTCAGTTTGATGAAGCCTACCTCAGAGCATTTGAATTATTGAAGAAAAGACTCATTTCGGCTCCTATTGTGGTAGCTCCTGACTGGACTTTCCCATTTGAGCTTATGTACGACTCCAACGATTTTCAATTGGGGTAGTGTTGGGCCAAAGAAGGGACAAAGTGTTCCACACGATCTACTACGCCAGCAAAATATTGACTGATTCTCAGCTAAATTACAGCACAACTGAGAAGCAAATGCTGGTAGTGGTTTATGCTTTTGATAAGTTCCGTTCCTATCTCATTGGAACCAAAGTGATCGTATACATTGACTACTTGGCCATCAAATATTTGATAGAAAAGAAAGATGCAAAGCTTAGGATGATAAGGTGGGTCCTTCTTCTTCATGATTTTGATCTAGAGATCCGCAATAAAAAGGGGACTGAAAACCAAGTCGCGGATCACTTGTCAAGGTTGGAAAACCCTCCTCATTTAGGAGATGCAGAAACAGACATAAATGACTTCTTCCCGGATGAACAGTTGTTCGTTGTCCAAAGCAAAGCCCCATGGTATGCTGACTTTGCTAATTTTGTTGCCTGTCATGTACTTCCTCCCAACATGAGCTATCAACAGAGGAAGAAGTTCTTAAATGATTCAAAGCAGTATCAGTGGGATGAGCCTTTCCTATTCAAACAGTGTTCAGATCAAATTCTACGAAGATAACTGTCAGAGGAGGAAATCGAGGGTATGCTCCATCATTGTCATTCCTCAAACTGCGGAGGACATTTTGGGGGCCAAAGAATAGCTGCTAAAGTTTGTTTCTACTGGCCTACCTTGTTCAAAGATTCTCATATATATGTATCGCGTTGTGATAAATGCCAAAGGGTATGAACCATCTCCAAAAGGCATGAAATGCCTCTGCAGAATGTCCTTGAAGTGGAATTATTTGATGTCGGGGGCATTGATTTTATGGGCCCATTTCCGTCTTCCTATAACAATCTTTATATCCTTATGGCGATAAACTATGTCTCCAAGTGGGTAGAAGAAGTTGCCCTGCCTACAAATGATACTAAGGTGGTGCTAAATTTCTTAAAGAAGAATATATTCACTTGTTTCGGCACACCTTGGGCGATAATCAGTGACGAAGGGTCACATTTTTGCAACAAATATTTTGAAGCCCTTCTTGCTAAATATGGGGTGTCCCATAAAATAGCCATTGCTTATCATCCGTAGACAAGTGGCCAAGTGAAGATATCCAATAGAGAGGTCAAGCGCATCTTGGAAAAGATTGTTAACCCAAATCGGAAGGATTGGTCCAAGAAGCTTGATGATGCTTGTGGGCATACCGCAATGCATATAAAACGCCTATCGGAATGTCTCTATATAGGCTTATTTATGGCAAGGCATGTCATCTACATGTGAAATTGGAGCATAGCGTATATTGGGAAATCCAAAAGCTCAATTTTGATTTGGATGCAGCTGGTGAACAGAGATTATTACAACTAAATGAATCAGACGAGTTTCATCTGCAAGCGTATGAAAACGCTAAGTTGTATAAGGAAAAGACGAAGCGCTGGCATGCCAAGAAAATAGTCAAAAGAGATTTTTAACAAGGCCTGAAGGTACTTCTATTCAACTTCTGATTGAAATTATTCCCTGGGAAGTTAAAGTCCCGATGGTTGGGACCGTTCACTATTACCAAGGTGTATCCTCACGGTGCTATTGAGGTCGAAGACCCTCACTCGGACAAAACCTTTAAAAGTCAATGGACAACACATAAAACACTATTGGGGCGGCGAGGTGACCGACAGAACACCTCCATCACTTTGAGTGACCCGGTGTTAGGCAAGGGTAAAAGTCAAGGCGACGACTATAAATCAAGCGCTTGGCGGGGAGGCAACTCCATCTCAGTATCGAAATTTCCTTTTTCTCTTAACTTATGTCTAGTTTTCATTCGTTCTATTTTCTAAGTTTGTTAGCATAGTTTTTAACTTGTTATTTCAATGTTACATATTATGTTGTTAGTGTTTGTATAGTACATGTTAGAATGTTAGTTAGTCTATGGTTAAATGCTTATATTAGTTAGTATGTGTTATTGCATGTTTTGTTAGTTCTATTTTTGTGTTGTAAAAGTTTCACTGATCTGGGATTTGGCCTGTGCAGGAAAACTAACCAGGTAACTGAAGTCCAGAAGCCACGCTGCAGTGCCAAATCAAGCTGGGACTTATTACCTTTTTGCGCTCGCCATGGCCCCCCTACTACATTATACATTACATTACCGCATCACCAAATTAAGTGAAATCATCGCCTCTTGGCGCAGCAATACAACTACTCCACTATCTGTCATACCGTAAGCATAATACAAGCTAGGACATACTTAAATTTAGACGCTGCAAACACCAAGTATTGTCTTTGGCTTTCATACCGCAATAGCCTTAACTTAAAATTGGAATTTTTGAACTCTTGTTGCAGCGCCAACCAACAAAGGAAGGGTTGCGCTGCAGTGCTACTAGCGAGTTTTTGATTTTAAAAGGGGTCTTTCCAGATCTTTCTTAGCAGTTACATCTCCTTTCTCCCCAATTGCGCATCAGATACATTCCCTTCTCCAAATTTTTCGCAGCACTTACTCTCAAGTCTCTCAACAGTCGTACCTTATCCCTTTCTCTTGACCGTTCGCTCTCACTTCAAATCATGCACTAGCCTCTTCAGTTGGTGCCCTAGCCTCTTTAAAGACTGAACTCACAAGGCAAGGGAATTTTGTGTTATCTGCAAAATAAGGTTGGGGGTTTTCTCTTGTTATTTTTTTGGGTGTTGGGTTTGTAGTGTTTTGTTGGGGTTTATTTTCCCTTAGATACTAGATCTTGCAAGTGTTCAAATGCCATCTAAGCATCCCCGTACTAGCATGGGTCCCCCTTCACCGGAACACAGAACCCTCCTTCCAGATGGGACACTGCAAAATTTATAAGTGAGGAAGCCTGAAAGCGCTACACACAATCTTTTTCCAAGCGAAATTTTGTGCCAGAGAGGGGTCTAAGGCCAGATGAGAATACGGATGGTGATATAATGACCATGATTTTGGCTATGAAATGGGCCCACTTCACCAAGCAACCTGAGTCTGTGATTATTTTGGTGGTAAGGGAATTCTACGCTAATGCTAGTGCCAGTTTAGGAAAAACTTATTCCTTTTGATAGTCAGGCCATCAACAATGTTTACGGGACTCCAAATTATGATGGTCACGACTACTTGGAGCCCGGACTGAGGAGCTACAACATCGATAAGATAGTAGCAAAGCTCTGCAAGCCCGAAACTGCCTGGAAAATAAACGAATTCCACGGTGAGAAGACTTCTTTCCCCCAACAGGCTTTAAGTCTCTACGGTAAGGCTTGGTACGCCTTTATTTTCTCTAACATCATGGCAACCCGCCATCTCAACGATGTCACAAGAGAAAGGGCTATCTTACTTTATGCCATTGTCACGGGGCTAAAGGTTGATATAGAGGTTCTCATCCAGGAGTCCATCAAGAAGGCCATCGAGAGCAAAATAATGTCGGGACTCCCTCACACGTCCCTAATAACCCGACTCTGCAAAAGAGCGGGTGTGCTATGGAAGAAAGAAGACGTCACTCAACCGCCCATGGCTGTCATTGATCATCACGTCATCACCCGATTTGGAGTATGGGAAGGAGTGCAGTCTCACCCAAGGGGCGACGGTTATTTACCGGCTCCACATCTGCCACCCTCAACTGAGGGCGGACCCTCCACGCATGTGCCCGAGCCCCCATCTGAGTCTATTCCACCTGCAACCCTAGCTGAGATATTGGGCAACCTTAATTTCCTACACAGCAAGGTGGATATTGTAGCTCAATGGCCGAGCCAATTCCTACAATACCACGTGAAGTTTGCCAATATAATTTTCAGTATCTACGCGGCCCAGGGAGGGGATGACGCCGAGTCCATGTCGTTCCTGTTTCTAGAGCCTCTGACTTTCGCACCTTATCCACCACCATTCCCGTCTAGGGAGGAGGTCCATGAGGATGAGCCAGAGGATGATGATGTTGATGGCGAGGATGAAAGAATCTGGAGTAAGGAGGCCAATGAGGACATTGGCGAAATCAAGTTTGGGGGAGATTCCTTTTAATTTTATTTATATTAATTGTTGTTGGGTTGTAATAGCCTTAGACTATATTTTTATGTTTGGTTTAATTATGATGCGTTTAGATTGGTTCTATAATGGTTTTATTTGGATAATGGTTTTATTTTGGGATGCATGATAAGATGCATGATAAATTCAGCAATTGTTATGATTTGTTTTCTTTTATATATAAATAGCATTTTGGGATTATGATATATATCATGTGTTGTTGATAGCCGTATTTTGGGATTTGCACAAATTAGTATACTTGAGGCCATGTGTTATGGCTTTACCCTATTTTGACGAGGGTATTTTAACTTTTATTGTTTCTTGACTTAATTTTTGATTAACCCTATGCCCCGATCTGTAACTGTTCATATGCTGGGTGTGGGTGTTATAGCTTTTAATTTTTGACAAGCGCCAAGAGATTATGTCTTTCTCTTATAGTCGTGTCAAGCATGTATGAGCTAGGGGTGTGTTAATTAGATAAGTCGAGACTGTTATAGATCCGTCCCTCTTAGCAAGCACTGACCAATTGTTTTAACTAGTTATCCTTAGATTTTAGCTTGTTTCTTTATTGTTTTTAGAATATGCGCACTCTGTTAATACTTTCTTGATACAAGGTAATAAAAGAAGTGGACTCTTTTACTTTTTGGTTTAGATCTTGTGTCCTGGCTATTATTATTTAAAAATAAAAATAAAATAAAATAAGAGTAATCTTGCGGTGGGTCGAGATGGAGCGTGAAACGCACTCGCCCATAAACGCAGACTTGAGCGAGACGGAGCATAAAATGTACTCACCTAATAATCTTCGGATTTAGTAAAGTCTAATTTGGCTTAAGTTGATTATGTGTCTTTTGATGCTCGAGTTATTAGATTTATAGGGGCGTTCTACACCTAGTACCCTAAAGTCATCTAGCTTGGGACTCATTGATCAAAAGCTTGTTAATGGGTAAGCTCTAAGCACTGTCTGAGTTAGATTTTACTTCTTCATTGCTAGAGCCTTTTAATCCTTTCTTGTATTTGCGTCTTGTTCTTAATGCTTGTTGATTTTTCAAGTTGTAGAGTAAACATATTGGTTATCACAATTGACTGTATGATATTAACTTGAGCTATGATTAGTTAGGATGGTTGGTCTACACACACACACATA